>ML360141.1:0-107708 GCA_005239505.1 Nicotiana paniculata | reverse complement strand
AGAGATGAACAATCAACCAAACTATATTAATATCATCATAAGTTTATCCCCCAATGGGTTCCATCAAAACCCTAGATTAAGAAACTTAGGTACTCATATTCATAAGAACCAATTCGAAAATAACTTGCATATTGAACTACATAATAATATGTAAAAGCTATGAAAATCAATGTTTGCTTCACTAAGTAGTAATTCACACGTTGTTCTGCACTCTAATGGCCTCCTCCTCTTCAAATTAGGTTCTTGGGTCTATTTATATGTTTAAGATAAGCCCTAAACGTGTAAGGGAGCCCTATCCCAACCGGGAAACACTTAAAATCTTCAAAACTCGGAATTGACCGGGCAGGAACCCAGGCGTTACGCCCCCTTATCGCCCGGGTAGGCCTGGCTTTTGGGCTCTAACGCCCCACTAATGCCAGGCGTACCCTGGCTTTAACAGCCAAACGCCCCATTAACGCTAGGGCAGGCCTGGCTTTTGGGCCAAAACGCTCGGCTATAGCCCGGGTCACTCCTTTTCGACTCTTGAGCGTATTTTTGACGTTTATGCTTCCATTCAACTCGGCTTCCTTTTCCAATTCACCTACACGTCAAATAAACCCAATTAGGCATAAAAAGTGTAATTTGATCATTAGAGCTCATAAAATGTACGGCATATAATATGTTAAACCACAAATTCTAGCCACACATCAACACCCCACACTTAAACTTTTGCTCGTCCTCGAGCAATCAATTACACTCATTTACACAACTTATTAAGAAAATCCCTTAACACGTTCTACCAAGAATATTTAAAACAATTCAAGCACAAAGGTGTGACATCCTCGCATCAATAATCGACTCACATATACCATGCTTTATTCACAATCCACTCACTACTCTAACTTAGAGGTCAATAGCATTACCTTTCCTTCGTGAATCATGTGCCCTCACCAAATCAAAGAGTTAGTTCCACACACAATGAAATTTAAGAACGTAGGAACTCAAGATAGAAGGAATTTACTCACTCTTATAAATAACATTCATATGCCACAAAAGATGTACCATAGGCTTGCCAATTGTGTACTACTCTACTAATCGAGCTTATTCAGTCTATGATCAATTAGGACTTTTATTTGGTTGTAATGTAGGCTGCGGGACGGGTAGGATACATTTAGATATATGAATGGCTACACCTCCCTAAGCACTTTAATACACATACTTTAGCGTTTCAACCTCACACTTATGTTAAACAAACTCCACATTCACATCAATGTTAATACCCTATACTTCTTTAAGTACAAATACATTAAGAGTCACCACTTGTCACATACTATATAGTTTTGTCTTCTTCTTTTTTTTTTTAAAACAATACAACTATTTTTTTTTCTAAGTGACTCTTACTTTTTCAAAACATTGCACCTTTCTGCTTATTTCAATTGTTCCCCTCAAAAACCACCCTACCACCCCACACTTTAATTTTTCCATATTTCATAACATTTTCAGTGCTTGTGAGAAGTGACAAGGTTCAAATATATGATCAATTCAAACAAACGGGTATGGCTTGTAATGTGGTTGCCAAAGAAACAGGATTATAGGCTCAACGAGGTTAACTACGATACATAACAATTAGGTGGGTAGAATATATATAGCTGGCTCAACAAAGAAATGCCTATCCTTTCCAAGACTGAACAAAACTTCTATTTCGCTTTGCACACACACGTGGCAAGTTCTAGACATCAGATGCACTGCACAGAACAACATACAAATCTCACACACACATGGCACATAGCTCACTCAGGATCAGATATATCATGACACTCCAGTCAAAGCAGTTAAGCAAATCTTAAGAATTCCTGATTTAAGGTATTTATCCTGGAGTCAAAAAGATTGAGCCTAAGCATCACAACCACAATACTGACTATTCTCAAGGCATCACAAAGTTACGAGATATTGCTGCAATTAATCCCTCGAACATGTGGTTACTACTCCTAAAAATTAAAAACTACCTACACCCGGTTCAACTAAAAACCCTTGGAAAAGAACCATGGTTGAAAGAAAAACCAAGGGGGAATTACTACACTACCTAAAAAAATCTTTTTGGTGTTTTTCTTTTAGACCCACTTCCCTCAAGAAAACTGTCTAGGAGGTCCATCGTCGGGGAAAGTCCACACATATATATATATATATATAATTTTATTTATTTATTTATTTTTAAAATAAAAAAGATTGCATGAACACATTTTTTAAAACTTAAATACAATACAAAACCATACTAAACCATATAAAAATAATACAATAAGAAAGCATATACATACAACAATATCACAACAAAACAGATATATACAGCACCCCACACCTAATTCATGCAATGTCCTCAATGCATCATGTATAGACAGAGCAAGAAATAAAAGTAAGGCGCAAGAACTCCCTGGTCATTAAGCGTCTTCATCATCGGACGGTCTCCATTCCTCTTCATATTCAACTGTTCATCATCTTCCTCCTCAGAGCGCAGCGGCTACGCATCAGAATCTTCAGGCGTGTTTATATCTTCATCATCTGGGTGTCTGTACCCCTCACCTGCTCCTATCATTTGCTGTGCATGCACATTGAGTGGGTATCTCTAATCCAACTCATATCTTTCCTCAGGTTATGCTGGACGACCTCCTATGCGCAATTGTAAAATCATCCCATAGAGATGGGCCATGAAGCAATCGTCTCGCACATTACGCTCAGTATTTGTCAGGGCAGACTCTTCTTTCAGTCTTAAGCCAGTGATGTATGATTCCTTAGTCAGTTGTTGATCAATAATGTGGTCAAATTCGGGCTCCACCGCTATCTTTGCATTTAGCAGGAACTGAGTCAGGAATTTCGGGAATGGGATCCAATCAATTCTATTACTAGAACACACCAATGCCATTTGATATCACATCAGATGACCCACATTTACTTGCTGCCCCGTCATGAGGAAGAATACCACACAAATCCTCTCTCGGCTTATTAAGGTATCATGGTTGCGCGGTAATATCCGTGCATTGATCAATTTCAGCCATACTTGTGTCTCAACCTTCATCTTTTATTTGGGAAATCTTTTATGTCGATTGGTGGCTCTATCCCGAATCCAAAAAGCCCTGGACTCAACCCCACACAGCATGTGCCTCACCTCTGTATAATTAGGATGTCGAATGAATTGTTCAAGAGGCTCCACTGGAACATTTGGTGCACCTAGAAAGTCGCATATGGTTGGCCGAAAAATCCACCAAATGCCCACAAATTGGCACCAATTCTTCCTTATCATTAGGATCAAATCCTGCATAGAATTCCCGGACTAAATTGAGATTGATATCACCATGATGTTTGAACACATATCCCAAACCCAATTCATGGACGCTCCTCCATATTGTCGGGAATTTAGTTCTAAGACTCCCTTCCTTAATGGCCCCTTCAGGATGGACATGCTTAGGCTTGCAACGTGCATACCATTTCTTGGATTGAGCTGGTATGCTGTTGAGACCATATTCCTGTTGGCCGACGGGTTATCACCTCATAGCAGCCACAACAACTATTGCTTCCTCACCAGTCATGCTAGAAGTAGCATCTCCCCCTTTTCTTTTCTTTTGAGGTGGTGGGGGTTTTGATTTGGTTTGCGGTGGGGCTAAAGATATGGCCTTTCCCTTGCCGGTGGCTCTTCTGGGTAGCATCGTTGGATCTGCACAATTTATGAGTGGTGAGTGAGTGTCGCAAAGTATATACTATCTGTTTTCTCACTTTGCCAAGGTTACTCAGACTTCACCTTGGCAAGTTTAAGGCATTTAACACACATTGCTACCAATTGGCTTCTCGTGAGCCACTTTCCACTTAAAATTCCATGGAATTCACATTGCATGACATTAGTGGTGTGTTTCCCGGATACTCGGGCTCCAAACGGGACATGTATTGCCATTGAGGCATTACATCGAGCACTTGACTGGAACAACTGCCATTAAAGCTCTTATGGAAGTGCGGGACTGCCTCATTCACCCAAATTTGTTTGTGATTCCATAACACCACTTAGACTCACAATTTCAGCCCAATCCTAAGGGGTTTTGGGAATTGGGGTTCATAACACATACAACATGACCAAGAACTTTAGAAACCCAACAAAACTTCACCATGAAATCAAGGATACACCTTTCATATGTGTAAATTCGAGTTAATAAAGGATACGACTAGAATCATACCTCAAAGATTGATGTGTCTTAGGCGGATTATGTACCCCAGAAAATTTAACCTTGCAAATCGTGTGATGTGTGCAAATCGTGGGATATGTTTTGGTGTGATTATGAGAGACAATCCATGTAGAGAAGGCTTAATGTTAGTGAAGATTTGTGCTAGGGAGTTGAAACTTGCTTGAGAGAGAGTTGGGAGATGTAGAAATAAGAAGAGGGGACTTACCTGGCGTTATTCGGGCATTTTAATTAAAAATTTCGGGCACCCTGGCGTTAGCAAGGCGTTTGGCACCTAAGGCCAGCCCCCTTTGGCAATATACCCATAAAGCCAGAGTCCCCCTGGCGTTAGCCATGCGTTTGGGGCTTAACATATGGGGTCTTCTGGCTTTTGTTAGGAATTATAGGCTTAAGGCCTGCTTGACCTCGGCTATGTCATCACCTTCCGTCATGTGAAAACACTCCTCCTATCACCCGAATGCACTTGCAAGCTCGTTAGTACCTATAATTACATGAAATAATTCTAGCTACACTAATATTTAACTACGCATTGGGTTTCCTCCCAACAAGCGCCTTATTTAATGTCATGGCACGACGATTACAACAAATCAATAGGTTGCCTCCTATGAAGCGCCTGATTTAACGTCGCGGCACGACGCAGCATAAACACCATTTAAGGATCATTTAGTGTTTTAGGTTCACCCAGATGCACAATAGCCAGCACATTGGCTTCATTCATTCCCATATACCTTTTTAATCGTTGTCCATTGACCTTGAAGGTGTTAGACTCATCCTCAGCAGTAATCTCCATAGCACCATAAGGAAATACGTTGACCACTTTAAACGGGCCAGACCATCGGGACTTGAGCTTACCCGAAAATAGTCGTAATCTTGAATTATATAGCAATACCTTGTCTCCTGGTCTGAAATCTCGGTCCACAATGTTTTTATCATGTAATATCTTCATTCGTTCCTTATACAACATGGTTCTTTCAAATGCTTGTCCTCTGAACTCTTCTAACTCGTGTAATTCTATTACTTGATTTCCTCCAGTAGTATCAAAATCCAGATTTAATTGCTTCAATGCCCACCAAGATCGATGTTCTAATTCCACGGGCAGGTGACATGCCTTACCAGATACCAACTTGTATGGAGACATACCGATTGGTGTTTTGAATGCGGTTTTGTAATCCCATAGGGCATCATGAAGTTTCTTCGCCCAATCAGTTCTTGTGGCGTTAACTGTTTTGGTTAGTACACTCTTTATTTCACGGTTGGAGACCTCAACCTGCCCGCTAGTTTGTGGGTGGTATGGGGTTTCTACCTTGTGACGTACATCATATTTAGCAAGCAACTTTTCAAAGACACGATTGCAGAAATGCGTGCCTCCATCACTTATAATGGCCCTTGGGGTCCCAAAGCGGGTGAATATATTCTTTTTTAAGAACCCCACCACCACTCGTGCCTCATTGGTGGAGAATGCTGCAGCTTCTACCCATTTGGACATGTAATCTACAGCAACAAGTATAAACTTATTGCCGTATGAGCTGACAAAAGGACCCATGAAATCTATCCCCCAAACATTGAATACTTCTACTTCTTGTATCGGATTCATGGTCATCTCATGACGACGAGATATGTTTCCCGTCCTTTGGCATTCATTACAGCCCTTAACCCATTGATAGGCATCTCTGAACACTGTAGGCCAATAAAACCCGGCCTCCAACACTTTAGCAGCTGTTCGGACTCCTCTGAAATGTCCTCCAAAATGAGCTGCGTGACAAGCCTGCAAGATAGCAAATTGTTCTATCTCGGGGACGCACCTACGGATCATATTATCAATGCAAATTTTAAACAAATAACGTTCGTCCCAATAGTAGTTATGGCTATCACGATAAAATCTTTTCTTTTGCACAAAGGAGAGCTCGTAAGGGTCAATGCCGCTTGCCAGGTATTAGCAATGTCTGCATACTATGGCACTTCTCCCACATTTGTGGCTAGCAGCTGCTCATCTGGAAAGGTTTCCAGAATATCCTTAGATTCAGGCACCTTTTCAGCACCTTCAAGGCGTGATAAATGATCAGCGACTTGGTTCTCCATTCCCTTTCGGTCACGAATCTCCAAGTCAAACTCTTACAAAAGCAGCACCCAACGAATTAGGCGTGGCTTAGACTCTTTTTTTTACCAAGTATCTAATGGTTGCGTGATCAGTGTATACGATCACTTTTGACCCGATCAAATAGGACCTGAATTTGTCAAATGCAAATACTACAGCCAACATTTCTTTTTTTGTTACCGTGTAATTCAGCTGAGCTCCACTCAATGTCCTACTTGCGTAGTAAATTGGGTGCATTACCTTATCTTTTCGCTGACCCAACACGGCTCCTATAGCATAGTCACTTGCATCATACATGAGTTCGAACGGTTGCTCCCAGTCTAGGCAATTATAATTGGTGCAGTGACTAGTTGTTTCTTTAGTTCCTCAAAAGCTACCCTGCAATCATCAGAAAACACAAATGGGTTATCTTTTTCTAGTAACTTACAGAGAGGGTTGGAAATTTTTGAAAAATCCTTGATGAATCGCCGGTAGAATCCGGCATGTCCCAGGAAGCTACGAATAGCTTTGACTAACGTGGGTGGAGGGAGTTTTTCAATAGCTTCTACCTTAGCTCGGTCATTTGTATACCTTTACTTGAGACGAAATCTCCCAAGACGATTCCCTCTTGTACCATGAAGTGGCACTTTTCCCAATTTAGCACTAGGTTCGTCTCTATACACCTCTTTAGTACACGTTTTAGATTTGCTAGGCATTCATCAAATGAATTCCCTACAACTGAGAAATCGTCCATGAGGACCTCCATAATATCCTCTACCATGTCTGTGAAAATTGCCATCATGCACCGTTGAAATGTTGCAGGTGCATTGCAGAGGCCAAATGGCATCTTTCTGAAAGCAAATATCCCATATGGGCATGTGAAGGAGGTTTTATCCCTATCCTCCGGGGAAATAAAAATTTGGTTGTACCCCGAATACCCGTCAAGGAAACAAAAGTGAGACCTCCCTGCTAACCAGTCGAGCATCTGATCAATGAAGGGAAGTGGGAATTGGTCTTTGCGAGTGGCAAGATTCAACTTTCTGTAATCCATGCATATTCTCCAACCCGTGATAGTTCTAGTGTATATCAGCTCATTTTTATCATTCCTTACTACTGTCATACCACCCTTGTTTGGTACACACTGTACTGGGCTAACCCAGCTGCTGTCGGAGATGGGGAAAATGATTCTCTCATCTAACCACTTTATAACTTCTTTCTTTACCACTTCCTTCATATTTGGGTTCAACCGTCTTTGATGTTCCCTAGAAGGTCTGTGTCCCTCTTCCAGGAGAATTTTATGTATGCAATAGGCTGGGTTGATCCCTTCTATATCTGCCATCGTCCAGCCAATGGCAGTTCTGCATTCAGAGAGTACCTGTAACAACTATTGTTCATGCACATCTAGCAACCCAGGTGAAATAATAACCGGTAATGTAGATTTAGGTCCATGAAATGCATACCTGAGGTGCGTTGGTAAAGGCTTCAGCTCTAACTTGGGTGGTACTTCAACTGAGGGCTTGGCTGGTGGGCTCTCTCTCTTTTCCAAGTGTAATGGTCCAATTTGAAGAGCCCTTGACCATATCCCTCTTCCGTCCAACGCTAATACCCATTCTGCAAGCTCCCCGCCGTTCATATCATCTAAGTTCATCAAACATGCAGCCAAAGGATCCCCAACAGTTAGGGCTGCATTATCTTCTTCCAGGATCACGTTGACCGCATCAATAAGAGAGCAGTTGGCGAACTCACTTGGTCGCCTCATAGACTTCTGCACGTTGAACGTGATTTCTTCATCATTGAGCCTCATCTTGAGGTCACCAGTCTCACAATCGATGAGGGCTCTGCCCGTGGCCAAAAATGGCCTTCCCGAGATTATGGGAATTCCCTCATCTACTCGGCAGTCTAGAATCACAAAGCCAGCGGGGAACACAAATTTCCCCACTTGCACTAACACATCGTCCAGAATACCACACGGTCTCTTTACCGTCCTATTAGCAAGTTGCAGCAGCATGGAGGTGGGCCTGGCTCTACCAATTCCCAGTCCTTTATATATGGCCAGCGGCATTAGATTAATGCTTGCTCCCAAGTCACATAGGGCTTTGGCGAAAGAGAAGTTTCCAATGGTACAAGGAATTGTAAAACTCCCTGGGTCAGACAACTTTTCAGCAATAGGACGTGTCACCACCGCACAACAAGTCTGGGTAAGAGTGACAATAGCCAGATCTTGGAAGTCAAATTTTCTGGACATCAAGTCCTTCATCATTTAAGCGTAGCCAGGCATTTCCTTTAATGTATCAATCAATGGGTTATTTACCTGTATCTGCTTCAACATGTCCAAGAATTTCTTATACTGCTCATCCTTCTTCTATTTTGCCAGCCTTTGAGGGAATGGTGTTGGTGCTCTCTTCTTTTCTGTTATCTGTTCTTTTTTTCTTTTCCACCACCACCTCAACTGCTGGCTCTGAGATTTCCTCCAGTTCTTTCTCAGCTTCACTTTGATTATTAGATTCTCCTTTAGCTAGTTGCCCTGTGCCCTTAGTCAATAGAGTTGAGTCATCAATTTCACTAGGTACCTGCACCAATGTATTTGTCTGTCTACTTTCATGCCTCTTTTCTTGTTCCAAGTCCAGGTCTTTGCCATTACGGAGAGTAACTGCCATTAATTGTTTTGGACCCTGGTCCCTTGGATTCACCTGAGTATCAGCCGGTAAAGTTCAGTGATGACGATTGTTAACTGCATTTGAAATCTGCCCCAGCTGCATTTCAATATTTTTAATAGCTGAATCATGGGCATCCACTCTTTTCGTTCATCTTAGCATTTGACCCAATAACCTGCTGCATCATAGCTTCCAACCTGGAAAACCCATCCTCTTGCCTTCCCCCCTGTTGTTGCTGAGGAGGGTAGTATGATTGTTGTTGATTCTGATGGTTATACCCGGACGGCCTCTGATATGGTGCTGCATTACCTTGTGGTCTCATGACACCCATGTTGCCACTATTCTGATGTTGGTGAGGCGGTCTATATGGTTATACTTGTTGACCCCAGTTCTGCCCCCCCCCCTCATGTCTCTGGCGTTCATAAATTGACACATAATTCATATTTTCTGGGTATGAAGGGTGATCACATTCTACAGTCCAGTGATTACAAAGTTGTTGACTAATGCAAGATGTGCATAAGCCCCCATTGGTTGTGTCTACTATGTGTACCTGCTGCTTTTGTCCTGATCCCTCCACCTTCTTAGTAAGAATGCTCATTTGCGTTATTAAGGTGGCCACATTCTCTGCAATAGTATTAGATGGATCGAATGGCACTGAGTGAACTACAGGAGTGATGGGTGCATTCCTTGTTGTCCATCCTGAATTTTGTGCCATGTTATCAAGTAAGATTTGACTTTCTCTCCACGTTTTGCTCAAGAATGCCCCACCAGCTGAAACATCAACATTTTCTTTAACAGTATCAGCCAAACCCATATAAAAATGCTGCCCCAACATCTGCTCTGGAATACCATGATGTGGACATATAACCAACATCACCTTAAATCGTTCCCATGTCTCTTGCAATGTTTCAACTGGTTTCTGTCTGAAGCTCAAGATTTCATCAATTTGTTGGGCAATCTTGTTAGGTGGATGAAACTTGTTCACGAATTGCGTAACTAACTCCTCCCATGTGGTAATGGAGTCGATGGGGAGTGAGTTTAGCCATGTCTGGGCAGCTCCCGTCACTGAGAATTGAAACAACAACAGCTTTATTGCCTCCTGGGTGACATTTGGCTGCCTCTGTGTTTTGCAAATTGAGAGGAAGTTTTTCAAATGCTGCTGGGGGTCTTCGATGTATGACCCTGAGAATAGTCCCTTGTTTTGCAATAAGTGAAGCATATTATTTGTTATCTGGAAGGACTCGGCTTGTATCTGAGGAACTAGTAATGCAGTGGCCAAATTCTCAGTTGTGGGTTGTGCCCAGTCATATAAAGGAGCCTCTTCCCCTATTTGAGCGACTGGGTCTACCACATCATCCCCATTATTGTTCATGTTTTTTGGATCTTCCATGTCGGGTTTAATTTGTTCAATTGGTGGTTGCTATTTGCTTTTCCGGTTGGTCCGGTTTAGGGCCTTGAAAACTTTCTCGGGGTCTGATAAGGCTTCAACTACTTCATCAGTTTTCGATGAGTTTCTAGGCATGCACCTGTACCACCAAGTTAGCAAACTTTAAACTTTCAATGTATAAATGAAAATTTGAAGATAATTGACTATATTTCAGAATTTTATATTTCTTCCAACTCAATTTATAACACCGTTAAGTCCCCGACAACGGAGCCAAAATTTGATCACGCTCAACTATGTCTAATAAAAGACTAAGCGGGCGTTGCAATTATAACCTGGGGTATTAAGCCCAGAGTCGATCCCACAGGGACTTCACGTATCAACCAAGTCTTTAGAATACACAACTGTTAATCAGTCAATTCTCTTAAGACTTTTTGAATATAAATTGGTGATGTTTACTAATTCTACTGACAATGATAATAAACTAACAATTACTAACAATTTGTTGTAAACAATTATAATAAAGGTCTAAGGCTATGGTTTCTCCCGTTAGTGAACTTACTTTTCGGATATTTCATATAACACGATTAATTATCTCTATCAATCTTGAACACTCTATCTACTATAAATCTCTCTCAAGTAATTATGATAATTTACTAGACGCACTCTCTCAAGTTACGGTAGCTAGATTGCATTACGGCTCACTTTAGATTGCACCCAAAGTATCGTTATTTCTAATCCAAATTCTAAACCCTCGGTTATTACTTTCGTCTATACTCTGGGAGTGGTGTTGTTCAAACAACTCCCTAAATATGCACTCTCTCTCAAGTAGATACATACTAAATACGCACAACTAATTGATGGCCATTCAATTAACTACAACAAGAACGTAGTTGAACAAATAGAGATGAACAATCAACCAAACTATATTAATATCATCATAAGTTTTTCCCCCAACGGGTTCCACCAAAACCCAATATTAAGAAACTTAGCTACTCATATTCATAAGAACCAATTCTAAAATAACTTGCATAAATGAACTACAAAATAATAAGTAAAAGCTATGAAAATAAATGTTTGCTTCACTACGTAGTAATTCACGCGTTGTTCTTCACTTTAATGGCCTCCTCCTATTCAAATTAGGTTCTTGGGTCTATTTATATGTTTAAGATAAGCCCTAAACGTGTAAGGGACTCCTATCCCAACCGGGAAACAATTAAAATCTTCAAAACTCGAAATTGACCGGACAGGAACCTAGGCATTACGCCCCAAACGCCCCCTTATCGCCAGGGAAGGCCTGGATTTTGGGCTCTAACGCCCCACTAACGCCAGGATTACCCTGGCTTTAAGATCCAAACGCCCCACTAACGCCAGGGCAGGCCTGGCTTCTGGGCCAAAACGCCCAGCTATAGCTTGGGTCACTCCTTTTCAACTCTTGAGCGTATTTTTGACGTTTATGCTTCCATTCAACTCGGCTTCCTTTTCCAATTCACCTACACATCAAATAAACCCAATTAGGCACATAAAAAAGTCTATCTTTATCATTAACGCTTATAAAATGTATGACATATAACATGTTAAACCATAAATTCTAGCCACACATCAAACTCCCATCTTTACTTGATTTGTATTAACCTTAGCTGTAGAATTCTTGCATTTAATTGTTGTTTTTCTATTAATTCGAGCTATGTATATACTTTTGGGACTACGTGGCGGTACCTCGGTAGATCCCCGATATTTTTACTTTTGGGATTACGAGGCGATACCTCGAGAAATTCGCCTGCACATTTACTTTTGAGAGTATGAGGCGGTACCTCGAGAGTTCTCCTTGCATATTTACTTTTGGGACTACGAGACGGTATCTTGGGAGATCCCCTGTTGCATATTTACTATTGGGACTACGAGACGGTATCTCGAGAGCGCCCCTGGTGTTTATCTAATTTGGTTGTGTTGTTATTTCTCTCTGAATTCTTCCTTCTAAATTCTCAGTCTTCCTTCATGTTAGTATATCATCTGTCTTATTATTATATCCAAGTAGGGCCCGGACCTGACCTCATCACTACTCTACCGAGTTAGGCTTGGCTCTTACTGGGTACATTCAGATCCAGGTACTTCTTATCAGCGTTGTTATCAGTGAGCAACGAGACTTTGGAGACTTCAATGTATATTTGCCTGCGTCCGCAAACCTCTGAGTAACCCTCTATTCCCTCCTATGTTTCTTACCTTTCCGTACTTTCTTAGACTCTGGTGTATAGTAATACTAGTTTTCATTTGTAGCTTGTGACTTATGACAACAGGGTTTTGGGAAATACTGTTTATACTCGAGTGTTGGTTAGTGTACATGTCGAGTGGCATCTTATCAGTTATTTAATTATCTGTTGTAGTTTAGTTGCTAAATTTTGGATTCAATTTTTCATTATTCCGCAAATTGTTAGGCTTACCTAGTTATAGAGACTAGGTTCCGTCACGACGTCTTACGAAGGGATAATTGGGTCGTGACAAGTTTCTATAGAGATCTAGGTTCATAGGTGTCGTAAGTCACAAGAAAGTTTATTAGAGTCGCGTGGATCAGTACAACGACGTCTGTACGTATCTTTGATTCATTATCATGCGAAATTGTTGACTTCGAAATTCTAAACTCCTGTCTTCTATTATCTCACAGATGATAAGGACACGTACAAGAGGATCTGATGACCAGGCACCCACATCCCCTGTTAGTGCCGCGAGAGGCCAGTGTCGGGGTAGAAGCTGAGGACATCCACGTGGTGCAGCAAGAGCACCCGCGCGAGCTGCTGCAGAGGGACCCCAATAGCTCTAGCGGGAGGGCAGACACCTGAGGTACCTGTCGTGCACCAGCCCTCCAGGAGTGTCTAGCCTACTTTCTGAGCATGTTCAGCACCTTATCTCAGGCTGGATATATTCCACTTGCTCTTGCCATAGCTCAGGCCAGGAGAGGAGCACAGACTCCCACCGCCAGTACCTTAGAGAAGAGGGTTCAGGTCGATCAAGTTCTAGAGATCATACCGAGGTAGCCGGTAACTCCATTTCAGCCCAAGGTTAGGGAAATAATTTTTGAGGCAGAGCAACTCAGGATTGAGAGATAGAAGAAGCACAACCCTCCTACCTTTGGTGGATTGGCATCAGAGGATGCCCAGGGTTTTTTTGAGGAGTGTCACCGTATTCTCCTTACTATCGGTGTAGCGGAGTCGAGTGAGGTTTCTTTTACTACATTCTATCTTAGAGGAGCAGCCTATCAGTGGTAGTGTGCTTATGAGTTGGGTAGTCCGGCTGAGGCAGCTTCACTTACATGGACTATGTTTCTTGGATATGTTCTTGAGGGAGCATGTTCCTAGAGTCTTAGAGACGCATGGAACGCGGAGTTTAAGCAGTTGCATCAGGGTTCGATGACTGTGTTAGAGTATGCAGTTCGCTTCACTGATTTGGCAAGACATGCACCACCTTGGTTGCTACAGCTCGAGAGAGGTTCTGTCGGCTTATCGAGGGGCTCAACCCGAGTATCAGGCTTAGCATGGCCCGGGAGTTGGAGATGGATATTGCATATCAATAGGTTGTGGGTATTGCTAGGATATTGAAAGGTATGCTTGCTCGGGAGAGAGAGGAGACGGACGCCAAGAGGTCTTGCTAGTCTGGCACATATAGTGGTAGTCGTGCCCCACCGCTAGCTCGTCATGGTAGGGTCTATGTGAGTCACCCAGTTCATTAAGAGCATCCAGCCGACGGTGGTATTTCGGCCCCTTCGAGGACCCAGGAGCCTGATTATGCACCACTAGTATCTAGTGCACCTCTTGCGTGGGGTGCTTTCAACAGTCAGTCTAGCAGGCCTGGCTCGAGCTACCCGCAGTAGCCACGCCCTCCAAGAGCTTGTTTTGATTGTGTAGACACTTTCCATATGGTGATGGATTTCCCCAGACATTGGAGGGGTGCACCTCCATAGACTTCTTAGGCACCGCGTGCTCCACTGGGTCCTTAGGCTATGATTAGGCACCGTGTGCACCAGTATTGCTCAGGAGGTCGCTGTTTCTTATACAACAGCTACTTCTCAAGGCAGGGGAGGCACTCAGTCTCCCGCCGTGTGCACTCCCGAGCAGGTTGTTCAGGGGCTTCAAACACCGGGGGCACTCCCAGCCCATCCGGTTGTACCTGCTCAGGATTATGTGGTTCCCGTCATGCCCAGATTATGAGCATCGTAGGTTGGAGAGGTTTGGTAGACTTCAGCCTCCGACTTTCAGTGGCGCAGAGGGTAAGGATGCCCAGGGTTTCTTAGACAAACGAAAGAGGATTCTACGTACAGGGGGTATATTGGAGACCAATGGGGTCTCGTTCACTACTTTCTAGTTTTCAGGAGCTGCCTTTACTTGATGGGAGGCTTATGAGAGGTGTAGGATTGGTGGTGCAACACCCCTTACCTGGTAGCAGTTCTTCATTCTCTTTCTGGAGAAGTATGTGCCATAGTCCCTCAGGGAGGAGCTGTGCAGGCAATTCGAGCAGCTGTGTCAGGGTGATATGACTGTGACGCAGTATGAGATGAGATTTTCAGAGCTAGCTCGTCATGTTGTTTGGTTGGTTCCTACAAACAGGGAAAGGATCAGGAGCTTCGTGGATGGCCTCACGTATCAGCTTCAGATTCTCATGACCAGGGAGAGGGTATCAGGTGCTACTTTTGGGGAGTTTGTTCATATTTCTCGAGACATTGATTCGGTTCGTTTCCAGGAGCTAGATGAGAGGGAGGCCAACAGTCCTCGAGGATCTGGTAATTTTGGTTGTGTCCCTTCAGGAGGACAATTCCAGCACGGCAGAGGTCGTCCATTCAGGAAGGCTTAGGCAGCTCGCCCAAGTCATCGTGGTGGATCATCTGGTCATGGTCCTTGCAATTCGCATCACGGGCACCCATCATTCAGTACCCTCCCAACCAAGAGCTCATCCTGTGCACCATCAGTCCAGGGTTCCTCCATGCTAGGTTCTTCTGCCAGTTATCCCGGTGCTAGGGGTTTCCTTCAGTCCAAGCCACCAGCCCTAGAGAGTTGTTTTTGGTGTGGGGAGTTTGGACTTATGTGGAGGCAGTGTCCTCGTCGTCATGGGGGTTCGTCCTAGTAGAGGAGTCTTTCCTCGACTTCACCACCCACCCAGACAGCTAGGTGTGAGGGTCAGGCAGCTAGAGGCCGCCCTACATGGTAAAGTCGATCAGGTGGAGGTCAGGGCCATTTTTATGCAGTTCCAGCCAGTCCAGATGCTATGTCCTCAGATGCCGTGATTACAAATATTTTTTAATTGTCACCGAGATGCCTTAGTCTTATTTGATCCTGGTTCCACATATTCCTATGTTTCTTTATATTTTGCTCATTTTTTGGATATGCCCCACGAGTCCTTAGTTATAGTTGTTCATGTGTCTACTCTCGTGGGTGATACTATCGTGTGCACCGTGTGTATCGATCATGTGTGGTGTGTATTGGGGGTCTGGAAACCTGAGTGGATCTATTATTGCTAAACATGGTGGTTCAATGTGATATTAGGCATGGATTGACTTTCCCCATGTCATGTTGTCCTAGATTGTCACGCTAAGACCGTGACCTTAGCGATGCCGTGATTTTTTAGGGTTGAGTGCAGAGGTTCCATAGATTATGTTCCTAGTAGGGTGATCTCCTACCTGAAGGCTCAGTGTATGGTGGAGAAAGCGTGCCTATCTTATTTGGCTTTTGTGAGGGATGTCAGTGCTGAGACTTCCACTATTGATTATGTTCTTGTGGTCCGTGATTTTCCATACATGTTTCCTGCAGACCTGCCTGACATGCCGCCCGACAGGGAAAATGATTTTCTGCCAGGAACTCAGCCTATTTCTATTCCATCATATCATATGGCACAGGTGGATTTGAAGAAATTGAAAGAGCAGCTTCAGGAACTCCTTGATAAGTATTTTATTCGGCCTAGTGTGTCACCTACGGGTGCACCGGTTCTGTTTGTGAAGAAGAAGGATGGTTCCAAGAGAATGTGTTTTGACTACAAGCAGTTGAACAAGGTAACAGTCAAGAATAAGTATCCTCTGCCTCATATCGATGATTTATTTTACTAACTTCAGGGGGCTAGGGTGTTCTCTAAGATTGACTTGAGGTCCGGGTATCATCAGCTAAAGATCCATGACTCGGATATTCCTATGACGGCTTTCATGACCCGTTATGGCCATTATGAGTTCTTGGTGATGTCTTTTGGGATGACCAATGCCCCAGCAGCGTTCATGCATTTGATGAACACCATATTTCATCCACTCTTGGATTCCTTCATTATTGTGTTTATTAATGACATCGTAGTCTACTCTCATAGCTAGCTGAAGCATGCTCGAAATTTGAGAACTGTATTACAGAGATTGAGGGAGGAGAAACTTAATGCAAAGTTCTACAAGTATGAGTTTTGTCTTGGACCAGTAGCATTATTGGGGCACGTGGTGTCCAATAAGGATATTCAAGTGGATCTGAAGAAGATAGAGGCGCTGCAGAGTTGGCCCAGACTGTCCTCACCTACAGAGATTATGAGCTTCCTTGGTTTGGCAGGCTATTACCGTTGCTTTGTGGAGGGGTTTTCTTCTATTGCTTCACCTTTGACAAGATTGACCCAAAAGGGTGCTCCGTTCAGGTGATCCGACGAGTGTGAGGAGAGCTTTTAGAAGCTCATGGTTGCCTTGCCCACAACTCCAGTGTTAGTTCTGCCATCAGCTACAGGTTCTTATACCATGTATTGTGATGCCTCGAGGATAGGCATTGGTTGTGTTTTAATACAGGAGGGTAGGGTGATTTCCTACGCCTCGCGCCAGTTGAAGACCCATGAGAAGAATTATTCGGTGCATGATCTTGAGTTAGCATCCATTGTTCATGCTTTGAATATTGGGCGTCATTATTTGTATGGAGTTCATTGTGAGATTTATACTGATCACCAGAGTCTGCAGCATCTGCTTAAGCAGAAAGATCTGAATTTGCTTCAGCGGAGATGGTTACAGCTTCTCAAGAACTATGATATCACTATCTATCTTAGGCTTGAATACGGGGTTAACTTGGTGTTTTGATGTTCTTTTGGGTGTTCTGAGGGTTCGACTAAGTTCTTATAGGGATATGTGACCTATTTGTGTAATTAGTTGAGGACCCAAGGGCTTCGGGATAATTTCAGATAGTTAACGAGGAGTTTGTACTTGGAAAATGCAGCTAAAGCTGCTGTGTTCTGTGATAACTGCACCAGCGGTTAGGGGTCCGCAGGTGCGAGGCCGCAGAAGCGGTAAGAAAGCCGCAGATGCCAAAAGTGAGGGCCAGAAGAGGAGTCGCCAATGCGGGGGAGTACCCGCACCTGCGAGCAGGTACGAAGGATTTATCGCAGGTGCGGACTGGGAACTTTAAGTGACTTCTGCAGAAGCGGAAATTTGGGCACATAATTGGCACTGCAGGTGCACTTATTTGGATCGCAGGTACGGTTTTGCTGGGCAGAAAGTATAAGAAAGACCCTTCGTGAATTTTGGTCATTCTTCACAAATTCAACTCGGTTTTTGGGGCTTTTGGTGGATTTTGAAGAGGGATTCAATGGGAAACTCGTTGAGGTAATATTTTTTTGAACTTAATACTCGAATCTATGGTGAACTTCAGTTGATGAAGCATTGAATTAGTAGAAATTAGGGATGAAAATTTGGGAAACTAGAGCTTGGAATTGGAATTGGAGAGTTTAATTTGGGTAATTGAGGGGTCAAACAAAGTTGGATTTTGGTAAATTCGGTATGTATGGACATGGGTGAGTGAGGATTCTAGTTTAAAAACTTTTGTTGGATTCTGAAACGTGGGCCTAGGGGTCGGGTTTGGCCAATTTTGGGAATTTTGGTTTAATTTGATAATTTTGTCTGTGATTTGTTCCTTTATCATGTATTAATGATATAATACTTATTTTGGATAGATTCGGGGCGGTTTGTGGCCGAGTCGAGCGACAAGGGCATTGGGGAGTAGATTTTTGTCTGATTTGAGGTAACAATTGTAACTCTAGACCTGACGGTATGAAACCCCAAAATTTCGTACTATTTCACTATGTTGAGGTGACGCACATGCTAGGTGACGGGCGTGTGGGCGTGCACCATTAGGGAATTTGACTTGGTCCATCCCGTAGCAATTGTAGATTGCATATTTTGATTTAAGCCGTATAATTATTACATGTCTTAGAAAGCATTCTTATAATTTGGGTTGAACGCCATGTTTGTGGCCTTGTGCCGTACTGCTTGGACCCTCAGGGGTATTTATACTATCCTCACACTGTTTTGATTTGAAAGCATATCCTCAGTCATGATTTTTCCTGTTTACTGTTTAATTCAGTCTCATTACTCTATTTTTAAATGTATGAAATTTGTTTCGGGCTGAGTCCCCTGAGTTTCACTTAAACGCCCGAGTTGTTTGTGAGGTTGATGAATGGGTGAGACCGAGAGCCTGATTGTGAGGATATATATATGGATCAAGCCGCACGCCACACCATGTTATTGATAGGCCGAGTGCCGGAGTGATTGATGCCATGATTTGGCTTGTTATAGCGGTTGGGCTGAAGGAGCCCCTCCAGAGTCTGTACATACCCCTAGTGAGCGTAGGTACCTACCGAGTGTGAGTGTCGAGTGACGAGTAACTGGGTGGCATGAGCGATTGTGAGGTACGCTTGAGTGGTTGGTCATGAGTGATAGTGAGGCTTGCTCAATAGGCTGTTTATGAGTGATATGTTTTTCTCGAGGGGCTGGTTTATGAAAAACACTATCTTCACTCTACCTTTATATTAAGCCTCTATTGGAAAGTGTTGAAAAATGTTTTTATATGCTTTCCATTGAAACTGATGTTTTACGAGATATTTGACTTGAATACTATTTTGGCATACATTGTTTTACTAAGACGTGATACTGTGATCTTAATGTGATTTTACTGCTCATCACTGCACTAAGCTTGTATTTATCGTTGTTACTTACTAAGTTGGCGTACTCATGTTACTCCCTGCACCGTGTGTGCAGATCCAGGTACCTTAGGTCCCGGTAACGGTTATGGATCATCCGGTTGGTGACTCAGTCAGAGATTTCGAGGTAGTTGCTTGGAGATCGCAGCCTCGCGTTTTCTTCCCTTATCTTCCCCTAGTATATTTTTATTATCTCCAGACAGTTGTTTGTCTCATTTTTATTTCAGACATTGTAGTAGTTATGGCTTGTGACTTAGTTACACCCAATGTTGGGATTTCTATTTCAGTATCTTAGTTTGGATTTAACTCTCTTAAATTATAATTTTTTTTGGGAAAAAGAGTATTATTATTCACTTGTTTTTATGAAAACTGAAATGTTGATAAATTGTGAGGCTTTCCTAGTTCCATGATAGGCACCATCATGACCGGGGTTGTTTGGGGTCATGAGAAGTTGGTATCAGAGCCTAGGTTACATAGGTCTCACAAGTCATGAGCAGGTTTAGTAGATTCTTGCGGATCGGTGCAGAGACGTCCGTACTTATCTTCGAGAGGCTGCAGAACCCTTAGGAAAAATATCGCATTCTTGAATTCTTGTCGTGCGAATCTATGGATTTTGGTAACTAAACTTCTATTGTTTCATTCTCTCACGGATGGTGAGAACACGTGCTACTAGAATGGAAGGGCAGCCACCGGCTAGGACCGTGAGGGGTCAAGGCCGCGGACAAGGTCGTGTCAGGAATAGGGGTGTAGCCTGCACAACAACCGGGTTTGTACCTATAGACCCACCCGTTATTCTAGATTAGGTCCCAGCCGTAGATGTTCCAGCGGGGCCAACCCAGGCACCGACTGTGCCTATTGTTATTTCGGGTCTTTAGGAGACCTTGGCTCAGATTTTGATCGTGTGCACCAGTCTTGCTCAGGCGGTCGCTGTTTCTTATAGAACAACTACTTCTCAAGGCGGGGGAGGCACTCAGTCTCCCGCCGTGCGCACTCCCGAGCAGGTTGTTCAGGGGCTTCAAACACCGGGGGCACTACCAGCCCATCCGATTGTACCTGCTCAGGATTATATGGTTCCCTTCATGCTAGATGATGAGCAGCGTAGGTTGGAGAGGTTTGGTAGACTTTAGCCTCCGACTTTCAGTGGCGCAGAGGGTAAGGATGCCCAGGGTTTCTTAGACAAATAAAAGAGGATTCTACGTACAGGGGGTATATTGGAGACCAATGGGGTCTCGTTCACTACTTTCTAGTTTTCAGGAGCTGCCTTTACTTGGTGGGAGGCTTATGAGAGGCGTAGGATTGTTGGTGCAGCACCCCTTACCTGGCAGCAGTTCTTCATTCTCTTTCTGGAGAAGTATGTGCCATAGTCCCTCAGGGAGGACCTGTGCAGGCAATTCGAGCAGCTGTGTCAGGGTGATATGATAGTGCCGCAGTATGAGATGAGATTTTCAGAGCTAGCTCGTCATGCTGTTTGGTTGGTTCCTACAGACAGGGAAAGGATCAGGAGGTTCGTGGATGGCCTCACGTATCAGCTTCGCATTCTCATGACCAGGGAGAGGGTATCGGGTGCTACTTTTGGGGAGTTTGTTCATATTGCCCGAGACATTGATTCGGTTCGTTGCTACGAGCTAGATGAGAGGGAGGCCAACAGTCCTCGAGGATCTGGTAATTTTGGTGGTGTCCCTTCAGGAGGACAATTCCAGCACGACAGAGGTCGTCCATTTAGGCAGGCTTAGGCAGCCCGCCCAGGTCATCGTGGTGGATCATCTTGTCATGGTCCTTACAATTCTCATCAGGGGCACCTATCATTCAGTACCCTCCCAACCAAGAGTTCATCCTGTGCACCATCAGTCCAGGGCTCCTACATGCTAGGTTCTTCTGCCAGTTATCCCGGTTCTAGGGGTTTCCTTCAGTCCAAGCCACCAGCCCTAGAGAGTTGTTTTTGGTGTGGGGAGTTTGGACTTATGTGGAGGCAGTGTCCTCGTCGTCATGGGGGTTCGTCCCAGTAGAGGAGTCAGTCCTCGACTTCACCACCCATCCAGGCAGCTAGGTGTGAGGGTGAGGTAGCTAGAGGCCGCCCTACATGGGAAAGTCGATCAGGTGGAGGTCAGGGCCATTTTTATACAGTTCCAGCCAGACCAGATGCTATGGCCTCAGGTGCCGTGATCACAGATATTTTTCAATTGTCACCGAGATGCCTTAGTCTTATTTGATCCTGGTTCCACATATTGCTATGTTTCTTCATATTTGGCTCATTTTCTGGATATGCCCCACGAGTCCTTAGTTACAGTTGTTCATGTTTCTACTCTCGTGGGTGATACTATCGTGTGCACCGTGTGTATCGATCATGTGTGGTGTGTATTGGGGGTCTGGAAACCTGGGTGGATCTATTATTGCTCAGCATGGTGGACTTCAATATAATATTGGGCATGGAATAACTCTACCCATGTCATGCTGTCCTAGATTGTCACGCTAAGACCGTGACCTTAGCGATGCCGTGATTTTTGAGGATTGAGTGCAGAGGTTCCATAGATTATGTGCCTAGTAGGGTGATCTCCTACCTGAAGGTTCAGTGTATGGTGGAGAAAGCGTGCCTATCTTATTTGGATTTTGTGAGGGATGTCAGTGCTGAGACTTCCACTATTGATTATGTTCTTGTTGTCCGTGATTTTCATTACATGTTTCCTACAGACCTGCCTGGCATGCCGCCCGACAGGGAAATTGATTTTCTGCCAGGAACTCAGCCTATTTCTATTCCATCATATCATATGGCACTGGTGGATTTGAAGAAATTGAAAGAGCAGCTTCAGGAACTCCTTGATAAGGGTTTTATTCGGCCTAGTGTGTCACCTACGGGTGCACCGATTCTGTTTGTGAAGAAGAAGGATGGTTCCAAGAGAATGTGTTTTGACTACAGGCAGTTGAACAAGGTAACAGTCAAGAATAAGTATCCTCTGCCTCATATCGATGATTTATTTTACCAGCTTCAGGGGGCTAGGGTGTTCTCTAAGATTGACTTGAGGTCCGGGTATCATCAACTAAATATTCATGATTCGGATATTCCTATGACGGCTTTCAGGACCCGTTATGGCCATTATCAGTTCTTGGTGATGTCTTTTGGGATGACCAATACCCCAACAGCGTTCATGCATTTGATGAACACCATATTTCATCCATACTTGGATTCCTTCAATATTGTGTTTATTAATGACATCGTAGTCTACTCTCATAGCTAGCAGAAGCATGCTCGACATTTGAGAACTGTATTACAGAGATTGAGGGAGGAGAAACTTTATGCAAAGTGCTCCAAGTATGAGTTTTGTCTTGGATCAGTAGCATTATTGGGGCACGTGGTGTCCAATGAGGATATTCAAGTGGATCTGAAGAAGATAGAGGCGGTGCAGAGTTGGCCCAGACTGTCCTCACCTACAGAGATTAGGAGCTTCCTTGGTTTGGCGGGCTATTACCGTTGCTTTGTGGAGGGGTTTTCTTCTATTGCTTCACCTTTGAAAAGATTGACCCACAAGGGTGCTCCGTTCAGGTGGTCCGACGAGTGTGAGGAGAGGTTTCAGAAGCTCATGGTTGCCTTGACCACAACTCTAGTGTTAGTTCTGCCATCAGCTGCAGGTTCTTATACCGTGTATTGTGATGCCTCGAGGATAGGCATTGGTTGTGTTTTAATACAGGAGGGTAGGGTGATTTCCTACGCCTCGCGCCAGTTGAAGACCCATGAGAATAATTATTCGGTGCATGATCTTGAGTTAGCATCCATTGTTCACGCTTTGAAGATTGGTCGTCATTATTTATATGGAGTTCATTGTGAGATTTATACTGATCACCAGAGTCTGCAACATCTGTTTAAGTAGAAAGGATTGAATTTGCTTCAACGGAGATGGTTACAGCTTCTCAAGAAATATGATATCACTATCTATCCTTAGGCTTGAATACGGGGTTAACTCGGTGTTTTGATGTTATTTTGGGTGTTCCGAGGGTTCGACTAAGTTTATATAGGGATATCTGACCTATTTGTGTAATTAGTTGAGGACCCGAGGGCCTCGGGATAATTTCAGATGGTTAACGGGGAGTTTGTACTTGGAAAATGCAGCTAAAGCTGCTATGTTCTGTGATAACTGCACCAGCGGTTAGGGGTCCACAGGTGCGAGGCCGCAGAAGCGGTAAGAAAGCCGCAGATGCGAAAAGTGAGGGCTAGAAGAGGAGTCGCCAATGCGGGGGAGTACCCGCACCTGCGAGCAGGTACGAAGGATTTATCGCAGGTGCGGACTGGGAACTTTAAGTGACTTCCGCAGAAGCGGAAATTTGGGCACATAATTGGCACTGCAGGTGCACTTATTTGGACCGAGGTACGGTTTTGCTGGGCAGATTGTATAAGAAGGACCCTTCATGAATTTTGGTCATTCTTCACAATTTCAACTCGGTTTTTGGGGATTTTGGTTGATTTTGAAGAGGGATTCAATGGGAAACTCGTTGAGGTAAGATTTTTGAACTTAATACTCGAATCTATGGTGAATTTCAGTTGATTAAGCATGGAATTTGTAGAAATTAGGGATGAAAATTTGGGAAATTACTGCTTGGAATTGGAATTGGAGAGTTTAATTTGGGTAATTGAGGGGTCAAACAAAGTTGGATTTTGGTAAATTTGGTATGTATGGACATGAGTGAGTGAGGATTCTATTTTCAAAACTTTTGTTGGATTCTGAGACGTGGGCCTAGGGGTCAGGTTTGGCCAATTTTGGGAATTTTTGTTCAATTTGATAATTTTGTGTTTGATTTGTTCCTTTATCATGTATTAATGATATAATACTGATTTTGGATAGATTCAGGGCGGTTTGTGGCCGAGTCGAGCCGCAAGGGCATTAGGGAGTAGATTTTTGTCCGATTTGAGGTAACGATTGTAACTCTAGACCTGAGGGTATGAAACCCCAAAATTTCGTACTATTTCACTATGTTGAGGTGATAGCGTGTGGGCGTGCACCATTAGGTAATGTGACTTGGTCCGTCCCGTAGCAATTATAGAGTTGCATATTTTGATTTAAGCCGTATAATTATTACATGTCTTAGAAAGCATTCTTATAATTTGGGTTGAACGCCATGTTTGTGGCCTTGTGCCGTACTGCTTGGACCGTCAGGGGTATTTATACTATCCTCACACAGTTTTGATTTGAAAGCATATCCTCAGTCATGATTTTTCCTGTTTACTGTTTAATTCAGTCTCATTACTCTATTTTTAAATGTATGAAATTTGTTTCGGGCTGAGTCCCCTAAGTTTCACTAAAATGCCCGATTTGTTCGTGAGGTTGATGAATGGGTGAGGCCGAGAGCCTGATTGTGAGGATATATATATATGGATCAAGCCGCACACCACACCATGTTATTGATAGGCCGAGTGCCGGAGTGATTGATGCCATGATTTGGTTTGTTATAGCGCTTGGGCTGAAGGAGCCCCTCCAGAGTCTGTACATACCCCTAGTGAGCGTAGGTACCTACCGAGTGTGAGTGCCGAGTGACGAGTAACTAGGAGGCATGAGCGATTGTGAGGTAGGCTTGAGTGGTTATTCATGAGTGATAGTGAGTCTTGCTCAAGAGGCTGTTTATGAGTGATATGTTTTTCTCGAGGGGCTGGTTTATGAAAAGCACTATCTTCACTCTACCTTTATATTGAGCCTCTATTGGAAAGTGTTGAAAAATGTTTTTATATGTTTTCCATTGAAACTGATGTTTTACGAGATATTTGACTTGAATACTGTTTTGGCATACATTGTTTTACTAAGACGTGATACTGTGATCTTAATGTGATTTTACTGCTCATCACCGCACTAAGCCTGTATTTATCTTTGTTACTTACTAAGTTGGCGTACTCATGTTACTCCCTGCACCCTGTGTGCAGATCCAGGTACCTTAGGTCCCGGTAACGGTTATAGATCATCCGGTTGGTGACTCAGTCAGAGATTTCGAGGTAGTTGCTTGGCGATCGCAGCCTCGTGTTTTCTTCCCTTATCTTCTCCTAGTATATTTGTATTATCTCCAGACAGTTGTTTGTCTCATTTTTATTTCAAACATTGTAGTAGTTATGGCTTGTGACTTATTGACACCCAGTGTTGGGATTTCTATTTCAGTATCTTAGTTTGGATTAGCTCTCTTAAATTATAATTTTTTTTGGGAAAAAGAGTATTATTATTTACTTGTTTTTATGAAAACAGAAATGTTGATAAATTGTGAGGCTTTCCTAGTTCCATGATAGGCGCCATCATGACCGGGCTGGTTTTGGATCATGAGAAGTTGGTATCAGAGCCTAGGTTACATAGGTCTCACAAGTCATGAGCAGGTTTAGTAAATTCTAGCGGATCGGTGCGGCGATGTCCGTACTTATCTTCGAGAGGATGCAGAACCCTTAGGAAAAATCTCGCATTCTTGAATTCCCTCACGGATGGTGAGCACACGTGCTACTGGATTGGAAGAGCAGCCACCAACTAGGACCGTGAGGGGTCAAGGCCGCGGACAAGGTCGTGTCAAGGATAAGGGTGTAGCCTGCATAGCAAACGGGGTTGTACCTATAGACCCACCCGTTATTCTAAATTAGGTCCCAGCCTTAGATGTTCCAGCGGGGCCAGCCCAGGCACCGACTGTGCCTATTGTTATTTGGGGTCTTTAGGAGACGTTGGCTCAGATTTTGACTGTGTGCACCAGTCTTGCTCAGGCGATCGCTGTTTCTTATACAACAGCTACTTCTCAAGGCAGGGGAGGCACTCAGTCTCGCGCCGTGCGCACTCCTGAGCAGGTTGTTCAGGGGCTTCAAACACCACGGGCACTCCCAGCCCATCCGGTTGTACATGCTCGGGATTATGTGGTTCCCGTCATGCCAGATGATGAGCAGCGTAGGTTGGAGAGGTTTGGTAGACTTCAGCCTCCGAATTTCAGAGGCGCAGAGGGTAAGGATGCCCAGGGTTTCTTAGACAAATGAAAAAGGATTCTACGTACAGGGGGTATATTGGAGACCAATGGGGTCTCGTTCACTACTTTCTAGTTTTCAGGAGCTGCCTTTACTTGGTGGGAGGCTTATGAGAGGCGTAGGATTGTTGGTGCAGCACCCCTTACCTGGCAGCAGTTCTTCATTCTCTTTCTGGAGAAGTATGTGCCATAGTCCCTCGTGGAGGAGTTGTGCAGGCAATTCGAGCAGCTGTGTCAGGGTGATATGATTGTGACGCAGTATGAGATGAGATTTCAGAGCTAGCTCGTCATGCTATTTGGTTGGTTCCTACAGACAGGGAAAGGATGAGGAGGTTCGTGGATGGCCTCACGTATCAGCTTCGGATTCTCATGACCAGGGAGAGGGTATCGGGTGCTACTTTTGGGGAGTTTGTTCATATTGCTCGAGACATTGATTCGGTTCGTTGCCAGGAGCTAGATGAGAGGGAGGCCAAAAGTCCTCGAGGATCTGGTAATTTTGGTGGTGTCCCTTCAGGAGGACAATTCCAGCACGGCAGAGGTCGTCCATTCAGGCAGGCTTAGGCAGCCCGCCCAGGTCATCCTAGTGGATCATCTGGTCATGGTCCTTACAATTCTCATCAGGGGCACCCATAATTCAGTACCCTCCCAACCAAGAGTTCATCCTGTGCACCATCAGTCCAGGGCTCCTCCATGCTAGGTTCTTCTGCCAGTTATCCCGGTGCTAGGGGTTTCCTTCAGTCCAAGCCACCAGCCCTAGAGAGTTGTTTTTTGTGTGGGGAGTTTGGACTTATGTGGAGGCAGTGTCCTCATCGTCATGGGGGTTCGTCCCAGTAGAGGAGTCAGTCCTCGACTTCACCAACCACCCACGCAGCTAGGTGTGAGGGTCAGGAAGCTAGAGGCCGCCCTACATGGGAAAGTCGATCAGGTGGAGGTCAGGGCAATTTTTATGCAGTTCCAGCCAGACCAAATGCTATGGCCTCAGGTGCTGTGATCACAGATATTTTTCAATTGTCACCGAGATGCCTTAGTATTATTTGATCCTGGTTCCACATATTCCTATGTTTTTTAATATTTTGCTCATTTTCTGGATAGGCCCCACAAGTCCTTAGTTACCGTTGTTCATGTGTCTACTCTCGTGGGTAATACTATCGTGTGCACCGTGTGTATCGATCATGTGTGGTGTGTATTGGGGGTCTGGAAACCTGAGTGGATCTATTATTGCTCAGCATGGTGGACTTCAATGTGGTATTGGGCATGGATTGACTTTCCCCATGTCATGCTGTCCTAGTTTGTCACGCTAAGACCGTGACCTTAGCGATGCCGTGATTTTTGAGGGTTGAGTGCAGAGGTTCCATAGATTATGTGCCTAGTAGGGTGATCTCCTACCTGAAGGTTCAGTGTATGGTGGAGAAAGCGTGCCTATCTTATTTTGCTTTTGTGAGGGATGTCAATGCTGAGACTTCCACTATTGATTATGTTCTTGTGGTCCGTGATTTTCCATACATGTTTCCTGCAGACCTGCCTGGCATGCCGCCCGACAGGGAAATTGATTTTCTGCCAGGAACCGAGGCTATTTATATTCCATCATATCATATGGCACAGGTGGATTTGAAGAAATTGAAAGAGCAGCTTTAGGAACTCCTTGATAAGGGTTTTATTCGACCTAGTGTGTCACCTACGGGTGCACCGATTCTGTTTGTGAAGATGAAGGATGGTTCCAAGAGAATGTGTTTCGACCACAGGCAGTTGAACAAGGTAACAGTCAAGAATAAGTATCCTCTGCCTCATATCGATGATTTATTTTACCAGCTTCAGGGGGCTAGGGTGTTCTCTAAGATTGACTTGAGGTTCGGGTATCATCAGCTAAAGATTCATGATTCGGATATTCCAATGACGGCTTTCAGGACCCGTTATGGCCATTATGAGTTCTTGGTGATGTCTTTTGGGATGACCAATGCCCCAACAGCGTTCATGCATTTGATGAACACCATATTTCATCCATACTTGGATTCCTTCATTATTGTGTTTATTAATGACATCGTAGTCTACTCTCATAGCTAGCAGAAGCATGCTCGACATTTGAGAACTGTATTACAGAGATTGAGGGAGGAGAAACTTTATGAAAAGTTCTCCAAGTATGAGTTTTGTCTTGGATCAATAGCATTATTGGGGCACGTGGTGTCTAATGAGGATATTCAAGTGGATCTGAAGAAGATAGAGGTGGTGCAAAGTTGGCCCAGACTGTCCTCACCTACAGAGATTAGGAGCTTCCTTGGTTTGGCGGGCTATTACCGTTGCTTTATGGGGGGGTTTTCTTCTATTGCTTCACCTTTGACAAGATTGACCCAAAAGGGTGCTCCGTTCAGGTGGTCCGACGAGTGTGAGGAGAGCTTTTAGAAGCTCATGGTTGCCTTGACCACAACTCCAGTGTTAGTTCTGCCATCAGCTACAGGTTCTTATACCGTTTATTGTGATGCCTCGAGGATAGGCATTGGTTGTGTTTCAATACAGGAGGGTAGGGTGATTTCCTTCGTCTCGCGCCAGTTGAAGACCCATGAGAAGAATTATTCGGTGCATGATCTTGAGTTAGCATCCATTGTTCACGCTTTGAAGATTGTGCGTCATTATTTATATGGAATTCATTGTGAGATTTATACTGATCACCAAAGTCTGCAGCATCTGTTTAAGCAGAAAGATCTGAATTTGCTTCAGCGGAGATGGTTACAGCTTCTCAAGAACTATGATATCACTATCTATCCTTAGGCTTGAATACGGGGTTAACTCGGTGTTTTGATGTTCTTTTGGGTGTTCCGAGGGTTCGACTAAGTTCATATAGGGATATGTGACCTATTTGTGTAATTGGTTGAGGAGCCGAGGGCCTCGGGATAATTTCAGATGGTTAACGGGGAGTTTGTACTTGGAAAATGCAGCTAAAGCTGTTGTGTTCTGTGATAACTGCACCAGCGGTTAGGGGTCCGCAGGTGCGAGGCCGCAGAAGCGGTAAGAAAGCCGCAGATGCCAAAAGTGAGGGCCAGAAGAGGAGTCGCCGATGCGGGGGTGTACCCGCACCTGCGAGCAGGTACGAAGGATTTATCACAGGTGCGGACTGGGAATTTTAAGTGACTTCCGAAGAAGCGGAATTTTGGCACATAATTGGCACTGCAGGTGCACTTAGTTACACCGAGGTACGGTTTTGCTGGGCAGAATGTATAAGAAGGACCCTTCATGAATTTTGGTCATTCTTCACAATTTCAACTCGGTTTTTGGGGCTTTTGGTGGATTTTGAAGAGGGATTCAATGGGAAACTCGTTGAGGTAAGATTTTTGAACTTAATACTCGAATCTATGGTGAATTTCAGTTGATTAAGCATGGTATTTGTAGAAATTAGGGATGAAAATTTGGGAAATTAGAGCTTGGAATTGGAATTGGAGAGTTTAATTTGGGTAATTGAGGGGTCAAACAAAGTTGGATTTTGGTAAATTTGGTATGTATGGACATGAGTGAGTGAGGATTCTAGTTTCAAAACTTTTGTTGGATTCTAAGACGTGGGCCTAGGGGTCGGGTTTGGCCAATTTTGGGTATTTTGTTTTAATTTGATAATTTTGTGTGTGATTTGTTCCTTTATACTGTATTAAGGATATAATACTGATTTTAGATAGATTCGGGGCAGTTTGTGGCCGAGTCGAGCCGCAAGGGCATTGGGGAGTAGATTTTTGTCCGATTTGAGGTAACGATTGTAACTCTAGACCTGAGGGTATGAAACCCCAAAATTTCGTACTATTTCACTATGTTGAGGTGACGCACATGCTAGGTGACGGGCGTGTGGGCGTGCACCATTAGGGAATGTGACTTGGTCCGTCCCGTAGCAATTATAGAGTTGCATGTTTTGATTTAAGCCGTATAATTATTACATGTTTTAGTAAGCATTCTTATAATTTGGGTTGAACGCCATGTTTGTGGCCTTGTGCCGTACTGCTTGGACCCTCAGGGGTATTTTATACTATCCTCACACTGTTTTGATTTGAAAGCATATCCTCAGTCATGATTTTTCCTGCTTACTGTTTAATTCAGTCTCATTACTCTATTTTTAAATGTATGAAATTTGTTTCGGGCTGAGTCCCCTGAGTTTCACTGAAACGCCCGAGTTGTTCGTGAGGTTGATGAATGGGTGAGGCCGAGAGCCTGATTGTGAGGATATATATATATGGATCAATCCGCACGCCACACCATGTTATTGATAGGCCGAGTGCCGGAGTGATTGATGCCATGATTTGGCTTGTTATAACGCTTGGGCTAAAGGAGCCCCTCCGAAGTCTGTACATACCCCTAGTGAGCGTAGGTACCTACCGAGTGTGAGTGCCGAGTGACGAGTAACTGGGAGGCATGAGCGATTGTGAGGTAGGCTTGAGTGGTTGTTCATGAGTGATAGTGAGTCTTGCTCAAGAGGATGTTTATGAGTGATATGTTTTTCTCGAGGGGCTGGTTTATGAAAAAAACTATCTTCATTCTACCTTTATATTGAGCCTCTATTGGAAAGTGTTGAAAAATGTTTTTATATGTTTTCCATTGAAACTGATGTTTTACGAGATATTTGACTTGAATATTGTTTTGGCATACATTGTTTTACTAAGACGTGATACTGTGATCTTAATGTGATTTTACTGCTCATCACCGCACTAAGCCTGTATTTATCGTTGTTACTTACTAAGTTGGCGTACTCATGTTACTCCCTGCACCGTGTGTGCAGATCCAGGTACCTTAAGTCCCGGTAACGGTTATGGATCATCCGGTTGGTGACTCAGTCAGAGATTTCGAGGTAGTTGCTTGGCGATCGCAGCCTCGTGTTTTCTTCCCTTATCTTCCCCTAGTATATTTTTATTATCTCCAGACAGTTGTTTGTCTCATTTTTATTTCAGACATTGTAGTAGTTATGGCTTGTGACTTAGTGACACCCAGTGTTGGGATTTCTATTTCAGTATCTTAGTTTGGATTTAGCTCTCTTAAATTATAATTTTTTTTGGGAAAAAGAGTATTATTATTTACTTGTTTTTATGAAAACTGAAATGTTGATAAATTGTGAGGCTTTCCTAGTTCATGATAGGCGTCATCATGACCGGGGTGGTTTGGGATCATGAGAAGTTGGTATCAGAGCCTAGGTTACATAGGTCTCACAAGTCATGAGCAGGTTTAGTAAATTCTTGCGGATCGGTGCGGAGATGTCCGTACTTATCTTCGAGAGGCTGCAGAACCCTTAGGAAAAATCTCGCATTCTTGAATTCTCTCACTGATGGTGAGCACACGTGCTACTGGATAGGAAGAGCAGCCACCGGCTAGGACTGTGAGGGGTCAAGGCCGCGGACAAGGTCGTGTCAAGGATAGGGGTGTAGCCTGCATAGCAACCGGGGTTGTACCTATAGACCCACCCGTTATTCTAGATTAGGTCCCAGCCTTAGATGTTCCAGCGGGGCAAGCCCAGGCACCGACTGTGCCTATTGTTATTTCGGGTCTTTAGGAGACCTTGGCTCAGATTTTGACCGTGTGCACCAGTCTTGCTCAGGCGGTAGCTGTTTCTTATACAACAGCTACTTCTCAAGGCAGGGGAGGCACTCAGTCTCGCGCCGTGCGCACTCCCGAGCAGGTTGTTCAGGGGCTTCAAACACCACGGGCACTCCCAGCCCATCCGGTTGTACATGCTCGGGATTATGTGGTTCCCGTCATGCCAGATGATGAGCAGCGTAGGTTGGAGAGGTTTGGTAGACTTCAGCCTCCGAATTTCAGTGGCGCAGAGGGTAAGGATGCCCAGGGTTTCTTAGAAAAATGAAAAAGGATTCTACGTTCAGGGGGTATATTGGAGACCAATGGGGTCTCGTTCACTACTTTCTAGTTTTCAGGAGCTGCCTTTACTTGGTGGGAGGCTTATGAGAGGCGTAGGATTGTTGGTGCAGCACCCCTTACCTGGCAGCAGTTCTTCATTCTCTTTCTGGAGAAGTATGTGCCATAGTCCCTCGTGGAGGAGTTGTGCAGGCAATTCGAGCAGCTGTGTCAGGGTGATATGACTGTGACGCAGTATGAGATGAGATTTCTGAGCTAGCTCGTCATGCTGTTTGGTTGGTTCCTACAGACAGGGAAAGGATCAGGAGGTTCGTGGATGGCCTCACGTATCAGCTTCGGATTCTCATGACCAGGGAGAGGGTATCGGGTGCTACTTTTGGGGAGTTTGTTCATATTGCTCGAGACATTGATTCGGTTCGTTGCCAGGAGCTAGATGAGAGGGAGGCCAACAGCCCTCGAGGATCTGGTAATTTTGGTGGTGTCCCTTCAGGAGGACAATTCCAGCATGGCAGAGGTCGTCCATTCAGGCAGGCTTAGGCAGCCCGCCCAGGTCATCGTGGTGGATCATCTGGTCATGGTCCTTACAATTCTCATCAGGGGCACCCATCATTCAGTACCCTCCCAACCAAGAGTTCATATGTGCACCATCAGTGCAGGGCTCCTCCATGTTAGGTTCTTCTTCCAGTTATCCCGGTTCTAGGGGTTTCCTTCAGTCCAAGCCACCAGCCCTAGAGAGTTATTTTTGGTATGGGGAGTTTGGACTTATGTGGAGGCAGTGTCCTCGTCGTCATGGGGGTTCGTCCCAGTAGAGGAGTCAGTCCTCGACTTCACCACCCACCTAGGCAGCTAGGTGTGAGGGTCAGGCAGCTAGAGGCCGCCCTACATGGGAAAGTCGATCAGGTGGAGGTCAGGGCCATTTTTATGCAGTTCCAGCCAGACCAGATGCTATGGACTCAGGTGCCGTGATCACAGATATTTTTCAATTGTCACCGAGATGCCTTAGTCTTATTTGTTCCTGGTTCCACATATTCCTATGTTTCTTCATATTTTGCTCATTTTCTGGATATGCCCCACGAGTCCTTAGTTACAGTTGTTCATGTGTCTACTCTCGTGGGTGATACTATCGTGTGCACCGTGTGTATCGATCATGTGTGGTGTGTATTGGGGGTCTGGAAACCTGAGTGGATCTATTATTGCTCAGCATGATGGACTTCAATGTGATATTGGGCATGGATTGACTCTCCCCATGTCATGCTGTCCTAGATTGTCACGCTAAGACCGTGACCTTAGCGATGCCGGGATTTCCCAGGGTTGAGTGCAGAGGTTCCATAGATTATATGCCTAGTAGGGTGATCTCCTACCTGAAGGCTCAGTGTATGGTGGAGAATGAGTGCCTATCTTATTTGGCTTTTGTGAGGGATGTCAGTGCTGAGACTTCCACTATTGATTATGTTCTTGTGGTCCGTGATTTTCCATACATGTTTCCTGCAGACCTGCCCGGCATGCCGCCCGACAGGGAAATTGATTTTCTGTCAGGAACTCAGCCTATTTCTATTCCATCATATCATATGGCACAGGTGGATTTGAAGAAATTGAAAGAGCAGCTTCAGGAACTCCTTGATAAGGGTTTTAATCGGCCTAGTGTGTCACCTACGGGTGCACCGGTTCTGTTTGTGAAGAAGAAGGATGGTTCCAAGAGAATGTGTTTTGACTACAGGCATTTGAACAAGGTAACAGTCAAGAATAAGTATCCTTTGCCTCACATCGATGATTTCTTTTACCAGCTTCAGGGGGCTAGGGTGTTCTATAAGATTGACTTGAGGTCCGGGTATCATCAGCTAAAGATTCATGATTCGGAGCATTGGCTCAAGTGATAGAATAAATCACGAAAATGAAAGTGAAAGAAAGAGAAAGAATTACTAAAATATACCCTTGCTGGGTCATTGTTGCTTTTGATATTGTCCCTTGCCGGGATTTAATTATTGAATATTGTTCCCTTGCTGGGATTCCTATTTCTATTCTGTTTAATTCCTTGCTCTTGTTTGTGATTGTTGGTTGGGTGAGGAAGAGTGTTAAAGCACGAAGGGTGATGCCCTGCACTTGTCTTGGTGAGAATGAGAGTAAAGCACGAAGGGTGATGCCGTGCATTGTTTGATACTGTCTCCCTTGTTGGGATGATGAGATTACTGTATTGTTCCCTTGCCGGGATTTGATTGTTTAATTAATGTTCCCTTGCCAGGATTTCCATTCTATTATGTTTACTCCCTTGCCCTTGTTTGTGATTGTTGTTTGGGTAAGGAAGAGTGATAAAGCACGAAGGGTGATGTCGTGCACTTGTCTTGGTGAGAATGAGAGTAAAGCACAAAGGGTGATGTCGTGCATTGTTTTGATCAAGTTGTGATTTCTTATCCTTAATGATATGTTAGTTTGTTGTTTCTTTCCTTATTGAGATTAACTTATTTGAAACTGTTATCTCCCCACAGCATGTCCCCCTCCCTTTATCCATATGTTTCTTATCTGTCGTGTATATGTATATCTATTTATTTGAACTGCTCAGGTTTATTTTGGTAGTCTCGTTTTAGCCTCGTCACTACTTCGTCGAGGTTAGGCTAGGCACTTACTCAGTACATGGGGTCGGTTGTACTAATGCTACACCTGCACTTCTTTATGTTGTGCAGATTACGCAGCCGGACCCGAAGGACATCATTAGTGGGATCGTCTTCCAACTCATCATAGAGGCTTCAAGGTATACCCGCTGGCGTTCGTGGGCCTTGGCATCTCTTCCATCCCTTTGTCTTCGATTCTGTCTTGTTATTCCTTTAGTTTCAAAGGCAGACATGCATTTCCTTTCAGACTTGTATTTAGCACTCTTAGACAGTCAGTGAGTTTGTGACTCCAGGTTTTGGGAAATTTACGCGTTGTTGTATTATGTTATCCTTACTTAGCTTATATCTATATTTAAATTCTGCTGTTAAATAGTGTACCATTTAGTTCACCCGATTAAATTGTGTGAAATTGCTAGTTTGTTTATATACATTGGCTTGTCTAACGGGTTTATTGTTAGACGCCATCACGACCCGATGGAGGGATTTCGGGGCGTGACACTAACGCTCGGTACCAGCATCTGTACTTGCACACAGGGGTGCAGGGAGTAATATGAGTACGCCAACTCAGTAGTAATGAAAATAAATCAAGTCTAAGAAATAAGAAACACATAGGATCAAATCATTAATTCACAATAAGCACCGCCTTTCTTTCCAAGAGTGTATGCATTAAATCAACATGCTTTTAAAACCAAATTCAGTAAAAATCCTTTGAAAAGTGTAATTTCCAACAATTTCAGAAAAATACCCAAAGAGTTTAGTTAAAAATGAAATAAATCATAAATAGCCACTCGGGAAAATCATCACTCTGAATCAGTCACTCAGAATGCCTCACAATCACTCAGTATCTGCCCCTTGGTCATCTTCACCATCACTCATGCCTCCCAATCACTCGTCACTCAACACTCGGCACTCGCACTTAGTAGGTACCTGCGCTCACTAGGGGTGTGTACAGACTCAGGAGGGGCTCCTTCAGCCCAAGCGCTAATATCAAGCCACCTCGTGGCATATCATATCCTCACAATCAAGCCCTCGCCCCACTTAGTCAGAAACTCTCAAAAAGCCCCTTGGGCTATCAGTAAAATGAGGTACTCGACCAAAAAATATCATTTTATATCTCAAATAGTGTAAATAAGGCTGAGTTTCGAAATCAGTTAAACATAATACGACTGAGTGTAAATCATAAGTCAACATAGTGAGGAAATAGCAGTAAAAGCCCCAAGGGGTCTAAACAAGTCGGCGAAAGGCCCCAAACATGGCTTCCAGCCCAAATATAACAATAGTCTTAAAACATGATTTAACATATGATCTAAAGTAAATACGTAACTCAATAGTTGCCGCGGGAAGGACCAAGTCCAGATCCAAAATCAGTGCACGCCACACACTCGTCATCCGGCATGTGCGCCGCTCCAAAAATAGTGAGAAAATATGTTGTCTGGGGTTTCATACCCTCAAGACAAGATTTGCAATCATTACTAACCTCAAACCAGCCCAAATACTAATCCATGATGCTCTCTCCTCTCGAATCGGCTCCTGATTTCTCCGAATCTATCCAACCCAAGTTAATATCATCAATATATGCTAAAGGAACAAATCCCACTCGAAAACTATCGATTTTAACCAAAATTCCCCAAATTGGCCAAACCCGACCCCCAGGGCCCACTAACACGACACAAATTACCCTCCGAACGGTCTTGTGACGGCACCTAGTCTTTACGACTAGGTAAGCCTAAAATTTATAAAAAATAAGACAAAACAAAAATAGAAACATTAAAGAAGAAGCATTACTATAAAATTTTGCCGCTCGGCATTTACAGCTTTTAGTTTCCCAAAAATCGGAACGTCACAAAGTCACAAACTCTGAACTAATGTAGCTCTATACAAAGGAATAAGAAAAATGTATCTATATATCTCCTATAGCTATACTGGAATGGAAGGGGACTCAATATATTGTGCGGACGCGGCAGAATTACCTCACGGTCTCCTGAACAGCTACTAGGGTACTCCTAGCCACAGTGTTGTGTGATGGTATCAAGATCTGCACGTGGGAAAAACATGCGCAGGAAAGGGCGTGCGTACTCCACATTCAGTACTCAGTAAGTGCCAAGCCTAACCCTAGTCAAGTAGTGACGAGGTCAGGTTGAGACTCTATTGAGTTTTAAAACAAGTCAGTTATAAATTTAAACAGTGAAATATGGATAAGAAATGATAAACACGATTAATGGAAACTGGAAGAATTAATAACAGGAAGAGATCCCTCAGCTCAGCACAACATATCTCAACAGTAAATATGCAATACAGTACAAGGGGAAAGATCCTGAATCTCAGTCCGTAGTCCCAATTTAAATATGCTATTCAGTATAGGGGGAAAGTTCCCGGATCTCGGTCTGTAGTCCCAATTTAATTATGCTATGTAGAACAGGGGAAAGCTCCCGGATCTCCGTCTGTAGTCCTAATTTAAATATGCAATGCAGTACAGGGGGAAAGCTCCCGGATCTCCGTCCGTTGTCCCAATTTAAATATGCAATGCAGAAGTATGTCGGATACGGCTTAATTAAACAATTCAGGAAAAACAACAAGAAAGAATAAAGTAAAACTACCTAAGCATGGTACAACTAGTAGCAAATAAGAGGAAATCAAGTCAGGACAGGTAGGCATGCTTATTCTTAGGCTAACTACTCAGTTAAGACAGGAAACAGTAATATAGGAATGAAAATGAGTGATTGCAAGGAAGGAAAAGTGGAATTTTAGCCACAATGACCCGTGTACGCCCTATTCACCCCACGTACACGGCGTCCATACCTTGACTGGCTAATCAACTCAATACCACGCTCTTGCCACGAGTATCCAACTCCGGGTGGCCCAAACCTAGTAAATTCGATTGCATAGTGTAAATATCATTTCATGGAAAAAAAATAACTAATAAGTTCGAAGCTAATACGTGAAATTAGAAAATTCGCCCAAAAAGTCCCTCGGGCTCATGTCTCGGAAATGGATAAAAATTACAAATTCCGAACACCCGTTTACTCACGAACTCACTCGAACATGAAACATCAAAATATGACGTCTAAATCTCCCTAAATCCTCAGATTTCTACTTGGGGAAGTTTCATCCTAATTTCATGGGTTTTCATCCAAATTCATTGATTATATTGAGGAAATCGATAGAGATTAATGGTATACAAGTGAATTAAGGTTAGGAAACGTTACCTATGAATCCCCTCTTCGAAACCCACTTAAAATCACAAAAACCCGAGCTCTAAAACGTTTTGGAGTTATGAATTTCAAACCCTCAGAATTTTGTATAAACAGCCCAAGGATACCGCACCTGCGACTCTTGGACCTCACCTGCGAAAAATCCATCGCAGGTACGGAAAGTCACTTAATAGGGTTGGGGCCGAACCTGCGGTCCCGCACCTGCGAAACACAGATCGCACCTGCGACCACTGGCAGCCCCTGTCTAAATTCCGCATTTGTGAGCCCCAAATCCACACGTGCGTGTCTGCACCTGCGGTTCCCCATCCGCAGGTGCGGAACACCAAAACCTGCAATGGTTCAGCTGAGTTCCGAGTTCCAAAATCACCCGTTGAGCCTCCAAAACACCCCCGAGACCCGTGAGACCTCAACTAAACTTACCAACCAATCCTAATACTTCATTCAAACTTAGTCGAGCCTTCAAAACACATATCATAACATCAAAATAATCAATTATGCATGGATTCAAGCCTAAGAACTTATGAAATTTCCAAAATTCACATCTGATGCTGAAACACGTCAAAACTCATCCGAATGACCTCAAATTTTTCACACATGTCATAAATGACATTACGGACCTGTTGTAACTTTCGGAATTCCATTCCGAGTTCGATATCAAAATTTCACCTATCCGCCGAAATCGCCGAAATTCTAACTTTCGCCAATTCAAGCCTAAATATACAACCGAGCTCGAAAAAACATTCCGAACTCGCTACTAACCCTGGAATCACCTAACGGAGCTAACGGAGTCAACGGAATTCCATTCCGGATCCGTCTTGACACAGCTCTAGCTACGGCCTGATTTCAAAGGCTAAAATCCACATTTAAGGACTATGTGTCCAAAATCACTCCGAATTTTGCCACTTAATACTCCGAAAAGTTTCAATAACATAAATAGAAATTTGAGAAGAAGTTATTAGGGGATCGGGGCACTAACTCTCAAAACAACCGACCGGGTCGTTACATTCTCCCCCTCTTAAGAAAATCGTCCGTCCTCGAACGAGTATATAGACATACCTGAAGCTGTGAAAAGATGAGGGTACTGACTCCGCATATCCTGCTCGGTATCCGAAGTCGCCTCTTTGACCGGATGACCCCTCCACTGAACCTTAACTGAGGCAATATTCTTCGACCTGAGCTTTCGGACCTGCCTGTCCAATATAGCCACATGATCCTCAACATATGATAGATCCTTGTCACACTGGACTGAGCTGAAATCCTAAACATGAGTCGGATCACTGTGATACTTCCGGAGCATGGAAATGTGCAATACCGGATGAACTCCTGCTAGGTTGGGAGGCAAAGCCAACTCATAAGCGACTCCCCAACCCGCTACAACACCTCAAAAGGGCCAATAAACCTCAGACTCAGCTTACCCTTCTTTCCGAATCTCATGCGGCCCTTCATAGGCGATAGCCAAAGCAAAATCCGATCACCATCCATAAATGCCAAGTCACGAACCTTCCGGTCCGCATAACCCTTCTTCCTGGACTGATCTGTGTGAAGTCTTTCCTGAATCACCTTCATCTTGTCCAGGGCATCCTGAACATAGTCTGTACCCAACAATCGGACCTTGCCCGGCTCAAACCATCCCACTCGAGACATGCACCACCTACCATATCAAATTTGGACTGGTAGCTATTATTATAAGCAAACTCTGCAAGAGGCAAGTATCGATACCATGACCCTCCATAATCTATCACACATGCACGAAGCATATCCTCGAGAATCTGAATCGTGCGCTCGGACTGCCCGTGCGTCTGAGGGTGAAAAGCTGTACTCAAACTCTACCCTGGTGCCTACCTCCTGCTGAACGGCTCTCCAGAATCGTGAAGTGAACTGTGTACCTCTGTCTGAAATGATAGATATATGGATACCGTGGAGGTGAGCAATCTCTCTGATATAAATCTCAACCAACCTCTCAGATGAATATGTAGTCAACACTGGAATGAAATGGGCTGATTTGGTCAGTCGATCCACAATCACCCAAATAGCATCATGCTTTCTCAAAGTCCGAGGAAGCCTAACCACAAAGTCCATGGTGATCCGCTCCCATTTCCACTCTGGAAGCTCAATCTACTGAAGTAACCCTCCCGATCTCTGATGTTCACATTTGACTTACTGACAGTAGAGACACTTGGCTACAAACTCCACTATATCCTCCTTCATCCTTTGCCACCAATAAGGTTGTCACAGATCCTGGTACATCTTCGTGGTACCCGGATGGATGGAATACTGCGAACTATGGGCTTTCTCAAGAATCAACTCTCGAAGCCCATCTACGTTTGGTACATAAATACGGCCTTACATCCTCATCACCCCGTCATCACCTATGTTCACATCCCTAGCATAACCCTTCCAGAATCTATCCTGAAGAACCAAAAGGTGGGGATCATCATACTGGCGCTCTATGATACGGTCATAAAGGGAAGATCAAGCAACCACACAAGCTAATACCCCGCAAGGCTCAGAAAGATTCAATCTCACGAACTGACTGGCTAAGGACTGAACATCTAAATCTAGAGGCCTCTCAGCTGTATGAAGGTATGCCAAACTCCCCAAACTCTCCGCCTGGCGACTCAAGGCGTCGGCCACCACATTGGCCTTCCCCGGGTGGTATAATATAGTGATATCATAGTCCTTTAGCAACTCCAACCACCTATGCTGGCGCAAAATTGAGATCCTTCTGCCTGAATATGTGCTGCAAACTCCTGTGATCCATGAATATCTCAATGGCAACACCATATAAATAATGACGCCATATCTTCAGGGCGTGACCAATCGTTACCAACTCGAGATTATGAACAAGATATTTTTTCTCATGAACCTTCAACTGTCTGGACGCGTAGGTAATCACCCTACCGTCCTACATCAACACCGCTCCCAAGCCAATCCTCGAAGCATCACAATCGACTGTATAGGACCCTGAACCTGTAGGCAATACCAACACAGGAGCTGTAGTCAGGGCTGTCTTGACTTCTGAAAGCTCTCCTCACACTCCTCAGTCCCTATGAAAGGGGCACCTTTCTGGGTCAGTCTGGTCATGGGCACTGAAATGGATGAAAATCCCTCCACAAAATGTCGATAATACCCAGCCAAACCGAGGAAACTGTGAATCTCAATAGATGAGGACGGTCTAGGGCTAACTCTGCAGCACCTCTACCTTCTTTAGATCAACCTTGATCCCATCCGAAGATACTACATGGCCTAGGAATGCCACATAATCAAGCCAAAATTCACACTTAGAAAACATGGCATACAACTTAACTTTTTCTCCCTCAATGTCTGAAGCACGGTCCTCAAGTGCTGCTCATGGTCCTCCTGCGACCGAGAATATACCAGAATGTCATCAATGAACACAATGATAAAAGTATCAAGAAAAGGCCAAAATACGATGTGCATCAGGTGCATGATGGCTGATGGGGCATTGGTCAGTCCAAATGACATAACAAGGAACTCATAGTGGCCATATGTGGTCCTGAAGGTAGTCTTCGAGATATCCGGCTCCCGAATATTCAACTGATGATAACCCGAACACACATCATTCTTGGAGAACACCCTAGCACCTTGTAACATGTCAAACAGATCATCAATACGAGGCAATGGGTACCTATTCTTCACAATCACCTTATTCAGCTGCCGGTATCAATACACATACGCATCAAACCATCCTTTTTCTTCACAAACAACACCGGATCACCCCAAGGTGATACACTGGGCCTGATGAAACCTTTGTCAAGAAACTCCCTTTCAACTCAGGAGGATCCATGAGATAGGGAGGAATGGAAATGGGTTGAGTGCCCTTGCAAAAAGTCAATGTCGAAATAAATGTCTCTATCGGGCGGCATACCCGGAAGACTTGAACTGACTCAACTGCACGGGTCTCATCACTAACATCTCTCACATAAGCCAAATACGCATCACACCCTTTTTCAGCGATCTGCTGAGCCTTAAGAAAAGAAATGACTCGGTCGGGGGTATACTATAAGGAACCTCTCCACTCTGAAATTGGTAATCCTGGCATAGCCAGCATCATGGTCTTGGCGTGACAATCAAGAATAGCATAGTAGGGAGACAACTAGTCCATACCCAAAATAACGTCGAAATCTACCATGTTGACTAATAGTAAGTCAACCTAGGTCTCAAAATAGCTAATAACAAACAAGCACGACCGATATACATGGTCCACAACAAGGGAATCTCTAACAGGAGTAGAAACATATACGGGGGAACTCAAAGAATCCCGAGATATCCCCTAATGTGAAGCAAAGTAAAAAGATATATATGAGTACATAGAACCTGGATCAAATAACATGGATGCATCCCTATGACAGACAGGGACAATACCTGTGATCCCCGAATCTAAAGCAGTGGCCTCTGAGCGGGCTAGGAGAACATAATATTTTGCCTGGCCTCCCCCTCTACAGAGGCCTCTACCTCCCCGACCACCACCTCGAGTTGTATGAGAAGGTGGGGTAGCAGCTGGGGCTGGATGAATAGCTGGAGGACCCGGTGGAAGATGTGGAACCTGATAATTCTGAGGTGGTTCACCTCTCCTAGCTCTGGGGAAATATCTGATCACCTGAAGAGGGTCACCACACCCAAAACAACCCCTTGGAGGACGTGGCGGCTAGTGCTGACTCTGAACTAGCCTGCTGGACTGGCCAGTGGTAGCACCTCGAGCGGGAGGCACATGAGATACCGGTGGTGCAAAATAAGGCTCTAGAAGTATAGGAGGAGCTGGAATACCACTGGCTGCTGGAAGAGCTGAATGAATGAGGCGGATCACAAAACCCCTACCATAGCATGCTGCTGGTGCATGAACTCCCAAAAAATAACCAGTCACTCGAGACCTCTTGGCTTCTCTCTCCTCCTTGTCTCGGGCTAACATACTCTCAATCCTCCGGGCAATACTCACGGCCTACTGGTAAGTGATATATGTCTCCAACTCTCTGGCCATGCTGGTCCGAATACTGGGGTGGAGTCCCTCAATAAAGCGTCGAACCCTCTCTCTGACAGTGACAACCAAAGCTGGTGCATGATGAGCCAAATCGCCATAAGGGACTACATACTCTGACACAATCATGGTACCCTAGCGTAGCTGCTCAAACTCCACACGCCAAGCATCCCTGAGGCTCTACGGGACAAACTCAAGTAAAAACATCTCGGAGAACTAAGCCCAAGTAAGTGAGGCTGCCTCGTCTGGACTACTCAGCTCAAAAGCACGCCACCATTGATAAGCTACTCCCCTCAGCTGGAAAGCAATGAAATAAACCCCACTCTTCTCCACGATGCCCATAGTTCGGAGAATGCGATGACACTCCTCAAGAAAACCCAGAGCGTCATCTGAAGCTAATCCGCTTAACTCAGGTGGGTGGTACTTCTTGTACCTCTCAAGTCGGAGCTACTCTGCCTCAGGTACAACTACCCTAGCCTTATGTTGAGCTGGAGCTGCTGAGGGCATAGGGATGTACTATAGAACCTGCCCAATATGAACCCTCTACTCAGGAGTACGGGATGCGGGAGTCTGTGTCCCTCCCCCGGCCTGGGATGTAGCTGGAGCTATCGGAAGTAGTCCTACCTGAGATAGAGTACTGAAGGCACTGAAGAACTGAGCCAATGTCTCCTGGAGGGCTGGAGTAATAGTAGGGACCTCTGTGCCCCTCAAACTGTGGCTACCGGGGGCTCCTCTGCCTCTTCTCTAGCCGGTGCTCGGGCTACACCACGTGCTCGTCCTCTGCCCCGGCCCCTGCCTCAAGTGGCTCTGACTGGGGGCTCGGGTGCCTGGTCATCAGTACGTCTGGTACCAGTACGAACCATCTGTAAGCAAGAATAGAATAAATTTTAAGAATTTGATGACAGTAACTTGCACGATAAGTAATTACAAAGAATTTGATTGTTCTTAACATTTACATAGCCAGTTGAAGATAGATACGGACGTCTCCGCACCGATCTGCGAGACTCTGACAAACCGGCTTGTGACTTGTGACTCCTATGAACCTAGACGCTCTAATACCAACTTGTCACGGCCGAATTACCCTCCAAACGGTCTCGTGATCACACCTAGTCTCTACGGCTAGGTAAGCCTAAAAATTGCGGAAAATAAGACAAAACAATAATAGAAACAGTAAAGAAGAAGCAATATTATAAATTTTTGCCGCTCGGCATTTACAACTTTTACTTTCCAAAACCCTGAACGTCACAAAGTCACAAACCACGAACTACTATAGCTCTATACAAAGGAATAAGGAAAATGTATCTATATGTCTCCTATATCTATACTGGAGTGGAAGGGGACTCATGAGATTCTGAGAACGCGGCAGAATTACCTCGCGGTCTCCTGAATAGCTACTAGGGTACTCCTAGCCATAGTGTTGCGTGCTGGTACCTGGATATGCACATGGGACAAACATGCGCAGGAAAGGGCGTGAGTACTCAACATTCGGTACTCAGTATGTGCTAAGCCTAAGCTCAGTCAAGTAGTGACGAGGTCAGGTTGAGGCTCTATTGAGTTTTAAAACAAGTCACTTATAAATTTAAACAGTGAAATATAGATAAGCAATGATAAACACGATTAATGGAAACTGGAAGAATTAATAACAGGAAGAGAGCCCTCGGCTCAGCACAGCATATCTAAACAGTAAATATGCAATGCGGTACAAGGGGAAAGCTCCCAGATCTCAGTCCGTAATCCCAATTTAAATATGCTATGCAGTACAGGGGGAAAGCTCCCGGATCTCTGTCCATAGTCCCAATTTAAATATGCAATGCAGTACAGGGGAAAGCTCCCAGATCTCGGTCTGTAGTCCCAATTTAAATATGCAATGCAGAAGTATGTCAAATACGGCTTAATTAAACAGTTCAGGAAAAACTACATGCAAGAATAAAGTAAAACTACCTAAGCATGGTGCAACTAGTAGCAAATAAGAGGAAATCAAGTAAGGAAAGGTAGGCATTCTTATTCTTAGGCTAACTACTCAGTTAAGACAGGAAAAAGTAATATAGGAATGAAAATGAGTGATTGCATGGAAGGAAAAGTGGAATTTTAGCAACAACGACCCGCGTACTTCCTCGTCACCTCACGTACACGACGTCCACGTAACAAAATCAGTATAAAAATGCCTAAGGGGAAGTCATCAACACAGAGATAGGCAAGCCACTTATCTTGACTACGCTAATCAACTTAATACCAAGCTCTTGCAATGAGTATCCAACTCTGGGTGGCCCAAATCTAGTATGTTCGAAGCTAATACGCTTAATTAGGAAATTTTCCCAAAAAGTCACCCGGGCCCACGTCTCGAAAACGGATAAAAATTACAAATTTCGAACACCCATTCACTCACGAACTCACTAGAACAAGAATCATCAAAATCCGACGTCTAAATCTCCCTAAATCCTCATATTTCAACTTGGGGAAGTTTCATCCCAATTTCATGGTTTTTCATCCAAATTCATTATTTATATTGAGGAAATTGATAGAGATTAATGGTATACAAGTGAATTAAGGTTAGGAAACGTTACCTATGAATCTCTTCTCCGGAACCCACTGAAAATCCCAAAAACCCGAGCTCTAAATTGTTTTGGAGTTATGAATTTCAAACCCTCGGAATTTTGTATAAACAGCCGAGGGATACCGCACCTGCGGAAAATCCATCGCAGGTGCAGAAAGTCACTTAGTAGGGCTGGGGACGCACCTGCGGTCCCGCACCTATGGAACACATACCGCACATGCGACCACTGATAGACCCTGCCTAAATTCCACATCTGCGAGCCCCAACTCCGCACCTGCGGTTCCCCATCCGCAGGTGCGGAACACCGGAACCAGCAATGGTTCAGCTGAGTTACGAGTTCCAAATTCACCCGTTGAGCCTGCGAAACACCCTCGAGACCCCCGAGACCTCAACCAAACTTACCAACCAGTCCTATTACTTCATTCAAACTTAGTCGAGCCTTTAAAACACATATCATAACATCAAAATCATCAATTATGCATGGATTCAAGCCTAAGAACTTATGAAATTTCCAAAATTCACATCCGATGCCGAAACACGTCATAACTCATCCAAATGACCTCAATGCACGCCACACACTTGTCATCTGGCATGTGCGCCACTCAAAAAATAATGAGAAAATACGATGTCCGGGGTTTCATACCCTCAGGACAAGATTTACAATCATTACTTACCTCAAATACTAATCCGCGATACTCTCTCCTCTCGAATCGTCTCCCGATTGCTGTGAATCTATCCAAACCAGATTAATATCATCAATATATGCTAAAGGAAAAAAACCCACCCGAAAACTATCAATTTTAACCAAAATTCCCGAAATTGGCAAAACCCGACCCCCCAGACCCACATCTCAGAATTCTATAAAAATTGCATCACAATAATCCTCATCCTTTCCCGAGTCTATACATACCAAGAACATCAAAATCGGACCACAATAACCCTTCAATTACTCAATTAAAATCCCAATTTCCCATGCCCTAACTTCCCCAATTTTTGTTTATTTCAGATTTAATTACTTAGAAAGCAACATAGAATCGAGTTATGAAGTCAAAAATCTTACCTCCAAGTGTTTCCCCTTTGATTCCCTCTTTAATCTCTCTCAAAAGCTCCAATCCTGTCCAACAATGGTGAAAAGTGGACTAAAACTCGCGGATATGGCTTTTTAAAGCACACTGCCCAGGTCTACTTCCTTAATCGCAATCGCGAAGCACAGAAAAAGTCAGCCCCACATTTAACCTTACGCGATCGCGGGACCCCCCCCCCCCCCCCCCCCTCTCCGTTCGCAGTTAACAAACACACAACCCTATGCAATCACAACCCAACTCACGCGATCGCATAGAGAAAAATGCCTTCACCCCTTTACTGCGATCGCATAGAACAACCTCGACTTCAACCTCGAAAAACCGGTGATCGCGTAGAAGAAACACCAAATTCACCACATATTCAAGCCCATGAACTTTGAAATTTCTAAATTTCACCAAAGATGCCGAAACCATCCAAAACACGTCCGATTGACCTGAAATTTTGCACACACGTCCAAAATGACACTATGAACCTGTTTCAACTTTTGGAATTCCATTCTGACCCTGATAGCTAATTTTTCACTACCGAACGAAAATTGCCAAAAACTCAATTTCGCCAATTCAAGCCTAATTCTACACCGCACATCAAAACCACATTCAGAACACACTCCTAAGTCCCAAATCACCTAAAGAAGCTATCCGAGCCATAAAATCTAGATTCTGAGGTCGTTTACTAATAAGTCAACACCAGTTAACTTTTCCAACTATTAAGTCAATTTAAGAGACTAACTGACTAAGTGTCTCAGTTCTAACCACGACCACCCCGAACCCGAAAAAACCAACCCAACACAACATAAATAGGCTAAGAAACATATGACAAAGCATAAATAGGGAAAACAGGGCTAAAATTCTCGGAACGACCAGCCGGGTCGTTACATCCTCCCCCTCTTAAACAAACGTTCGTCCTCGAACGGGTCTAGAAATATACCTAGAGTCTTGAATAAGTGAGGATATCTGCTCCGCATCTCCCGCTCAGTCTCCCAGGTGGCATCCTCCACAAGTTGTCCTCTCCACTGAACCTTCACTTAAGCTATTTCCTTAGACCTCAGCTTCCTGACCTGACGACCCAAAATAGCCACTGGCTCTACCTCATATGCAATATCACCCTAGAGCTGAACTATGCTGAAGTCCAAAACATGAGACGGTTCACCAACATCCTTCCGGAGCATCGAAAGATGGAACGCCGGATGAATACTCTATAAGTTGGGTGGCAAGGCAAGTCTATAAGCCACCTCTCCAATCCTCTGCAGCACCTCAAATGGCCCAATGAACCGGGGGCTTAGCTTTCCCCTCTTCCCGAAACTTATAGCACCCTTCATGGGTGACACCTTCAGCAGCACCTTCTCCCCAACCATGAAAGACACATCTCGTACCTTCATGTCCGCATAACTCTTCTGCCTAGACTGCAAAGTGCAAAGCCGCTCCTGAATTAACTTCACCTTACCCAATGCATCTTGAACCAAGTCTGTGCCCAATAGCCTAGCCTCCCCTGTCTCAAACCAACCAACCGGAGATCTACACCTCTTACCATATAAACCCTCATACGGAGCCATCTGGATACTCGATTGATAACTACTATTATATGCAAACTCCATGAGCGGCAGAAACCTGAATGGAGCACCCTTCTGGGTTAGTTCGGTCATAAGTGCTGCAACAAATGAGAAACCCTCTACAAAACGGTGATCGTACCCTGCCAAACCGAGGAAATTGCAAATCTCGGTAGCTGATGATGGTCTGGGCCAGCTCTGCACCACCTCAATCTTCTTTCGATCTACCTGAATACCCTCACTGGACACCACGTGCCTCAAGAAATCTACAGATTAAAGCTAGAACTCACATTTTGAAAATTTTGCATACAACCTCTTCCCCCTCAAACTCTGAAGCAGAGACCTCAAATGCTACTCATGATCCTCCCGAGATCGGGAATATACCAAGATATCGTCAATAAACACGATGATGAAAGAGTCAAGATAAGGTCGGAACACACTGTGCATCAAGTTCATAAAGGCCGCTGGGGCATTGGTCAGCCCGACCAAAAACTCATAATGACCATATCTAGTCTTGAAGGCAGTCTTCGGGATGTCGGGCCCCCGAATCTTCAACTGATGATAGCCAGAACGCTATTCAATCTAGGAAAATACCGTGGCACCCTACAACTGAGCAAAAAATTCATCAAGACCAGGCAAGGGATACCGATTCTTCACCGTAACCTTGTTCAGCTGCCGATTATCAATACACATACGCATAAAACCATCCTTCTTCTTCACAAACAACACTGGTGCACCCCAAGGTGACACATTAGGCCAAATGAACCACTTATCTAGGAGTTCCTGAAGCTGCTCCTTTAATTGCTTCAACTCTGCTGGTGCCATACGATAAGGTGGAATAGAAATAGGCTGAGTGTCTGGCACCAGGTCAATACCAAAATCAATGTCCCTGTCAGGTGGCATGCCTGGCAGGTCTGTAGGAAACACGTCCAGAAAATCATGGAACATAGGAATCGAATCAATAGCAGGAGTGTCACCACTGACATCCCTCACAAAAGCAAAATATGATAAACACCCTTTATCTACTATACAATGGGCCTTTAGGTAGGAAATCATCCTACTAGGCACATACTCTATAGAACCTCTCAACTCAACTCTCGGAAATCTTGGCATAGCTAAGGTTATGGTCTTAGCGTGATAATCAAGAATAGCATGACACGGAGATAGACAATCCATGCCCAATATCACATCAAAATCAATAATGCTAAGTAACAATAGGTCCACTCGGGTCTCTAGACCCCCAATAGATATCACACATGACCGATGCACACGGTCCACAACAATAGTATCGCCCATCGGAGGAGACACATGAACCGATTCATCTAGAGACTCACTGGGCATATCTAGAAAATGGGCAATATGAAGAAACATAGGAATATGTAGAACCAGGATCAAATAAAGCAAAAGCATCTCGGCAAAAGACTGAGACCATATCTGTGATCACTGCATCGGAGGCCATAACATCTGGCCTGGCTGGAAGTGCATTGGTACGAGCCTGGCCTCCGCCTGTACGACCTTCCCCTCTAGGGCGTCCCCTGGCGGTCTAACCCCCCCTTCTAGTTGTTTGGGCGAGTGGTAAAGTAACTGGAGCCGAAGTCGAGGGCTGGCCCCTCTGCTGAGAAGAACTATCAAAATGACGGGGACACTGTCTCCACATGTGCCCAAACTCTCTGCACCGAAACAACTCCTCGAAGCTGGATATGGGGACTGAGAGAAACACCTGGCACCAGAATAGACATTAGAAGGATCATGCATACAGAAACCCTGAACTGGTGGTGCTCGAGCTGTGTTGTAGGCTGGAAGGGCACCAAATGAAGAACGGCCCGACTGGGAACTGCGGGGACCATGCCCCGAATTTGCACCACTATAGGCTAGTCGGACTGGCTGAGGAGGCCTGAATGAACGCCCTCTACCATGCTAAAACTGACATGTGGAAGGAGCACCACTAGAACTACCAGATCCACGAGGCCTTTTGGTCTCCCTCTCCTCTCGCTCCTGGCGGCGAACAGACTCAATATCTTGAGCAATATCAACAACCTGCTCGAAGATAGCACCTGATACCCTCTCCCTGGTCATCAAAAACAAAAGGTGATAAGTGAGGCCATCCACGAACCTCTTAATCCTCTCCATATAAGTAGGGACCAACTTAGTGGCATGACGAGCCAACTCTGAAAACTGCATCTCACACTACGTCACTGATAGCTCCCCTTGACGCAGCTGCTCAAACTGCCTGCACTGCTCCTCCCTCTGAGACTGGGGAACATACTTCTCCAAGAAGATAGTGGAGAACTGTTGCCAGGTGAGGGGTGCTGCACGAATAGGCCTACTCCTCTCGAAGGACTCCCACCAAGTAAAAGCAGCCCCAGAAAACTGAAAAGTGGAAAATGAGACCCCACCGGGGTCTAGAATCCCAGCAGTATGAAGCATCCTCTAACACTTATCCAGAAAACCCTGGGCATCCTCGCCCTCAGCACTACTGGATGTCGGAGGCTGAAGCCTACTAAATCTTTCCAGCCTACATTGCTCATCATCTGACATGCTGGAATCACAAAGTCCTGAACTGGAGCAACCGGTTGGGCTGGAACTACCCCCGGTGTCAAAAGGCCCTGAGTAACCTGCTCAGATGTCCGGGCAGCTGGAGTCTGAGTGCCTCCCCAGGCCTAAGAAGTAGTAGTAGTAGTAGTAGTAGATGCAGGAACTGCCTGGGCAAGGCTAGTATATACTGTCAAGATCTGAGCTAGGGTATCCTGAAGACCCGGAAGAACAATGGGCATTGCCGGTGCCGTTGGAATGTCCACGACAGGAACCTGATCTTGAATGGTAGGTTGATCCACTGTACTGCCCCGGCTGCTGCTCGGGCTGGTCCCCTACCTCTACCACGGCCTCGACCGCATCCTCGGCCTCTCACTGGTCTAGCTTGTGTCTGGTCACCCTGATCGGTAGCACGTGTCCTCACCTTCTGTGAGAGAATGAAACAACAGAAGTTTAAATTTCTAGAATCAACAAAATGGCACGAAAGAATTCAAGAAAATGAGATTTTTCCTAAGGGTTCTGTAGCCTCTCGAAGATAAGTACAAATGTCTCCGCACCGATCCGCAAGACTCTACTAAACCTGCTCATGAATGTTAAGTTCTATGTAACCTAGGCTCTGATACCAACTTATCACGGCCCCAAATCCTAAGCCGGCCGTGATGGCGCCTATCGTGGAACTAGGATAGCCAACAATCACATACTTACATAATATTTTCATAATTTCCAAAATTGTCCCGATATTCCACAAAATTCTATCGCTCAACCAGTTAAAGCAACATAATGAATAAAACAGTGTATACACCGCCCCCAGAACATGGAGTCAACTATCATGAGCATCTACGAGTAGTACAAAATAACCCTACTATCATAATGCATCAAGACTCGGAATGAGGAACTAGATACAAAACAAGAAATGGGAAAAGAGATGTTGTGGACGCTGAACAGCTACCTCGAAGTCCCAACTCTGGCTCCGCAAGAGGGAAGAAAACTAGCGCTCGGTACCAGCACCTGTATCTGCACACAGGGGTGCAGGGAGTAATGTGAGTACGCCAACTCAGTAGTAATGAAAATAAATCAAGTCTGATTGTGAGGATTAAATAAATCATAAATATCCCCTCGGGCTAAAAACATGTATCATTAATCGCCCCTCGGGAAAATCATCACTCTGAATCAGTCACTCAGCATGCCTCACAATCACTCAGTATCAGCCCCTCGGTCATCCTCACGATCACTCATGCCTCCCAATCACTCGTCACTCGACACTCCGCACTCGCACTCAGTAGGTATCTGCGCTCACTAGGGGTGTATACAGACTCTGGAGGGACTCCTTCAGCCCGAGCGCTAATATCAAGCCACCTCATGGCATATCATATCCTCACAATCAGGACCTCGGTGTCACTTAGTCAGAAACTCTCAAAAAGCCCCTCGGGCTATCAGTAAAACGGGGTACTCGACCCAAAAACATCATTTTTATCTCAAATTAGTGTAAATAAGGCTGAGTTTCGATATCAGTTGAACATAATATGACTAAGTGTAATTCATAAGTCAACACAGAGAGGAAATAGTAGTAAAAAACCCCAAGGGGTCTAAAAATCAGGAACAAGGTCCCAAACATGGCTTACAACCCAAATATAACAATAGTCTTAAAACACGATTTAACACATGATTTAAAAATAAATACGCATCTCAATATTTGCCACGGGAAGGACCAAGTACAAATTTAAAATAAGTGCACGCCACACACTTGTCATCTGGCATGTGTGCCACTCAAAAAATAGTGAGAAAATACGATGTCCGGGGTTTCATACCCTCAGGACAAGATTTACAATCATTACTTACCTCAAATACTAATCCGCGATACTCTCTCCTCACGAATTGTCTCCCGATTGCTGTGAATATATCCAAACCAGATTAATATCAACAATATATGCTAAAGGAAAAAAACCCACCCGAAAACTATCAATTTTAACCAAAATTCCCGAAATTGGCCAAACCCGACCCCCTATACCCACATCTCGGAATTCTATAAAAATTGCATCACAATAATCGTCATCCTTTCCCGAGTCTATACATACCAAGAACATCAAAATCGGACCACAATAGCCCCTTCAATTACTCAATTAAAGTCCCAATATCTCATGCCCTAACTTCCCCAATTTTGGGTTTAAACCCAACTAATTTCAGGTTTAATTACTTAGAAAACAACATAGAATCGAGTTATGAAGTCAAAAATCTTACCTCCAAGTCAAGTGTTTCCCCTTTTGATTCTCTCTTTAAGCTCTCTCAAAAGCTCCAATTTCGTCCAACAATGGTGAAAAGTGGACTAAAACTCGCGGATATGGCTTTTTAAAGCACACTGCCGAGGCCTAATTCCATAATCGCGATCGCGGCACGTACCACTCAATCGTGAAGCACATAAAAAGTCAGCCCCACATTTAACCTTAAACGATCGAAGGACCACTCCCCTCTCCCCCCATATCCAGTTAACAAACACACGACCCAATGCGATCGCAACCCAAATCACGTGATCGCATAGAGAAAAATGCCTTCACTCCACTACAGCTCGAATACCCTACGCGGATGCGGCACTGGCCATTCGCTCGCGAAGAATCACCTCCCACATGAACATGATCGCGACCCCTTTACAGTGATCGCATAGAACAACCTCGAATCCACCCTTGCTAAGCCTACGCGATCGCGAACTTCCCCCTGCGATCGCGTAAAAGACAACCAGAACAAACACCAGTAGAAATTCTGCAACTTTCCAACATCCAAAATAGGTCCGTTAACCTCCTGAAACTCACCCGAGGCCCTCAAAACCTCAACCAAACATGCCAACACACTCCATAACACCATTCAAACTTAGTCGAGCCTTCGAAACGCCAAAAACAACGCAAAAACACCAAATTCACCTCGGATTCAAGCCTATGAACTTTGAAACTTCTATATTTCTCCAAATATACCGAAACCATCTAAAGCACGTCCGATTGACCTGAAATTTTCCACACGCATCCAAAATGACATTACGAACCTGTTGCAACTTCCGAAATTCCATTCTGACCCCGATATCTAATTTTTCACTGCCGTCCGGAAATCGCCAAAAGCTCAATTTCGCCAATTCAAACCTAATTCTACATTGGACATCAAAACCACATTTCTAACACACTCCTAAGTCCCAAATCACCTAATGCAGCTATTTGATCCATAAAATCTATATTTTGAGGTCGTTTACCGATACGTCAACTCCTAGTTGACTTCTCCAATTATTAAGCCCATTTAAGAGACTAAATGTCTCAGTTCTCACCACGACCACTCCAAAACCGAACCAACCGACCCAACACAACATAAATAGGCTAAGAAACATATGATAAAGCAAAAATATGGAAAATGGATCAAAATATCTCGGAACGACCGGCTGGGACGTTACATGTTGATCTGAATTCTTTACTGCCTTTATGAAGCATGTTTAGAAATTGGTCTCCTGTTAAAGATTCAAATTTTTTAATTTCAAAATTATTAGTTTCAAAGTGTTTGTCTCTGTTTCTGTATGTGACTCTACCCCTAAGCCTGAATCCCAATCCTGCCCTCCACTCTTTTGAATTCCAAAAATCTTTGCTGAAATAATATTAGCATTGTCCTTGGCCTTCTTGGTGTGAGCGCTGCTCAGGGTTCTTATGACACCCTCGTGAACTCTGACACACCAGGACTTGGTCTCTAATTTCCCTTGCATTGATTATGATTTTTCACTCTAGTGTGAGCACTGCCCGGGGTTCGTGAAGCCCTTGGGAACTCTGACACATTAGAAGACTGGGCTTGGTATGCTTGTGCTTAAAATAGAAGTGAGTCAATCACTGTGGGGCTCTATGAACACTAGCTTTTGGAGATATTGTGGATTGAAGGGAATGGCCTATCCAGATGTTGTTTTTGGGCCTGCTGTAGGCTCCCTATAGTCTATACATTTTTGTAACTTATTCATTTGATTTGGGTCTGTAATAATTATTTGTGATCACTTGGCGTAATAATAAAATTGGGAAATGGGTTTTATTTGGTATTTGGGGGGTAGATAACATGCCTATAGGTACTTTGCTATTTTTTTTTTGTTAAGATAACATGCCAATAGGTTTTACTTTATGCCCAGAAATTTTATGCTGAAAACTTGCCTAAATGTTTATGTTTGCCATCGCATGTCAGATAACCTGCCTATAGGGATTTCATTCTGGCCCAAATAAATTATGTGGAAATCCTGTCTACTTTGCTTCGCATGATTAAATACCATGCCTATAGGAAATAAAATAATCAAGCTCAACTTACAGCATATTTGCATCTGAATCTGTAGAAATCATGGCTATAGATTTTAATTAATTATCACACTCGCCTAGCTAACATACATGTTTATAATGGCTGTTTCAAAAAATAGAATACACGCTCATAGGGATAACTGTCATTTGTGCCAATACTAAAATTGGAATCTGCATAATGTCTTGCTAAATTCCACTAAAAAGCATACTTATAGAAGTAACTAAATAATTTTGAGTACTTCTGTTGTCAATTGTCTAATAAGTCACATAGGTAACTTGCCTATAGGTTCAAACGCAATTAACTGAAATTGATAGGCAATTACTGAATCACCTAGGAATTACTTATCATAAACTCTAAGCATGTTTTAAATCCAGAATCATATAGAAATCATGTATATAGGATCTAATAGACTTAACTGTTAAAATTGTCAACATGCCAATTGTTTACGTGCATTTGCTCCTTAATGTGTGGAGGCTAAAATGAGCCTTTATCTGCTCTTATGTGAAAGTCCAACTTGTTTTATATATCGTCTAGTTCTACAATTTTGAGCTACCTAAGTTGAGTCTAGAACCATCCAAAATAGAGGTCTCAATGCCTTGAGGACCATAGATAAGTGACGAGTAATGCACGTATAGGACACGAGTTAGAATTGATTAGAGAGCTTTAGATCATATAACTTAAATATAGTAATCAGGTAGTAGGAGATGATAGTATGTGCCCGCTGAATAATATGAGTAACACCCTGTCTTGGGGAGTTACGAAATATTATTTATGTTGCACGGTGTGATCCTTTAGGCTAAAAAACATAGGACGCCCACCCCTATTAAATAGTTCTCTCACTTCTTTATTAGACTAATTCACATAAGTTAAGTTCGGTCGGGACCCACCGTTGTGGATCTTGCGGAGTGTCTAACACCTTCTCCTCGAGGTAATTTGAGCCCTTACCCGATCTTTGGTGACGCAACTAGTAAAACCTGAGTCATTTACAATAGGTGCGCTAACGCATCCTTAATCCGTTAGGTGGCAACTCTCTCAATAACCAATTCCTTCCCTTCCCAAAGGAGTTGTCAATGTCGAAACAAGATTTTGCGAGAAAAAGGGGGCGCATCACTCATTATGTCCAATACCAATCAATCTGTTGCAGTAATCCTATAAGTGAGCAATGTGATCTCACATCCCGTTAAAAGTGTTGAATTTTGGCAGCTTATACCCCGGCGGAAGCTCAACATCCAGATGCAAACACAAATCTTCATACTTTAAGCTTTGATAACTTCTTGATTGCAGCCCTTTTTCAATTGCCTTCCTTAGATTGAGGAGATCATTGTCCAAATCCTTGTGGCTACTTGACGGAATTTCTTTTCCACATCTTGCATATTGGCACAATGCTAATTGGTCTTGCTTATCTTCCCTAAAAGGAATTGCGACCGCGGAAGGGTGGATATTGGGCATCATCATAACTTGATTAGGAGCGTAGGTTAATGGTATTTGTGGAGAAATTGTATAAGTTGGATATGGGCAAGAAGATATGATTAATCAAATGTTTTGATTTGTGCTGGAAGTAGAGGTTGTATTTGGAAGTAGGTCAAAAGTGTATCTGAGATTAACCAACACGTTTCTTCGCACCACACTTGCCTTGGTACCATCAGTCTGTGCTTTCAATAGTCCCTTACTAGTGCTAAATTCTTCAAATCGGTCTGCCATTACAGCCTTGTCCTTTATGCAGATTCGCATCCAAAACAGTGTTCAGTGCTAGGCAACCTTTAAAGGAAAAAATAAAACTTTACAAACAAAAATAAAGTGTTAGTGTATTCATCATAATGAAATAAATGTATAAAAATAATAAAGTATATGATTAGATAGATTAATCCATGATATGGTTAAAAAGGAGCCCTAAACTAAAAATAATAGCCGAAGTTGCAAAATGGATAAATGAGAATGACTTGTTATCTAAGGGCTTTAACGCTCCAGACTTGTTGACATGAAAATGAATTGATTTGAAATTTCGTGAAAGGTTAACTCTTGTCAAACATCAGAGCATTAGCTCTAGCATAACACCTTCTCTTTGCATGACTCTTGCATATTTCAAAAATTGCCCCAACCTATAGGAAGTTTTGATGACTATTCCATGGAATCATGGCTTATGCAAGCACACTCAATGTCTTCAAAGCTGATCAATTGGCATTAAAAAATTTCACCACAATTTCCTTCTTTGAGGGAAAAAAATTGCTATAATGAGACCGAGCCTTATATAGACTTCCTATGTATCCTACCACGAGAGTGTGACGCCCCAAATATCGAGGGACACGATCGGCGCTCAACCGGGTGATCCCAGTCAATCGAACCTAGATTTGCCTCACCTATCTCACGTACTACCCCGTGATATCAATATACATTACCCATGTGAACTAGCAATTAAGACTTAAGAATAAACTTACGATTTGATTTCATTTCTACCTTTTCATCAAAACCAACATATGATCCAAAGGTTTGCAAATTACATACAACATTTACAATGTGGACCACGATTCCAAACCGTACGCTTACTACCAAAAATACACATGTACATTACCCACATTGTGTCTACAGAGCCTCAACGATTACAAAATATTTATATAAAACATGCTGGCAATAAGGCCCTGGCTATACCTTACACTACACAATAAACTCAAAATAAGGCGACATAAGCCACACTTGGCCCCGGGAGGAAGTGGGGCTCACCAGAATAGCTTATGGAAAGGAGAGGAGGCACTATTGACGGTGGGTTGAATTACCTGCTCTGGAACCACCTACATTCATATAAGAAAATATAGCGCCCCCGGCTAAAAGGACGTTAGTACTGTGGAATAGTACTAGTATGTATGAACAAACTTTATCCCAAGTAAAATCAAACAATACACAAGTAAGAAACAGTAATAGAACCAATCAATCAATGCATGTGGAAAGAGCCAACCGAAATCAACAAATTTCACAATCTCTTCTTTTCCTCTTTCAACATCACCATATTCAAAAGTTTCATAGATTTTCATTTCAATAGTGATAATGATCACATTCGATCATTATTACCTCGGCCACCCTTATTACCTCACAATCCATCATCCTTATTAGTTCGTGTTGCGGCGCGTAACCAGATCCCACCTGACAATCATATGCCGTAACAATAACCACAAACAATCAAATCACAAGAATTTTTCCTTTCAAGGAACACAAGTTCATATCAACAATTCGCTATTTGAACTCAAGGCATAATGACTCTCACCAAGCAGTAATTCATGTACACGGTGTTTCCATAATCGTTCAACTCATTTACATCATTTCACAATACCCTTTTTCATTACTTACCATGCATGGTTTTTAGCCGTCATATGCATTCCCACACTTGGGCACATTAACATTCTTTTATTCATTAACACATACTTTCATATTGATACCCTCGAGCATTTATGAGCTTTGCACATAATAAGGTAGGCACATCATAACACTTTTCACAATCTCATATAACACAGTAGCATAGCAATCAACTAGGATAATTAGAGAATAGAATTTTACATCTCAACACGTTTGAAAAATCAATTCACATATTTTCAATCAAGGTACACATACCTAATTCCCGGACCCAACAAGAGGATTCTATAAAGGTTAAAGTTATCCATACATACCTGGGGTCGAAAACCCTTTTTAACTCTTACTCACAAATCACCGAACCGACTAGTACCGCCAATCTAGTGCACAATTAAACATATTCAACTCAGAATTGGAAATCATGCATAAAATTTGAACTCTTTTAAGCATCTTATCGAACGCTAGGTGACCCCATTAGATTACCACCCATTCTTTGTGAATTTTACCCCAACCCTCACCCCTTTTACTAGATTAAGAAGTTTTACTCACATGCATGCATGGGTTTGACTTCGGTTTTCAAGAAGTATTCTATGTGTTTTATTTCTTAATTAAAATCTGAGAACTTTGGGGGAAAATGGGGGATGACTTACCTCTTTGAGTGAACAAGATAACTCTAACTCGATAGATTCCAGGCTTGAGCGACTTTGATGAATCAATTTTGATGCAGAACTTTCTCTCTCAAGAACCCTCTATCCCTTCTTCTCTCTATTTTTGATCAAAAATCAGTTAAAAATGAAGGGGAGGGGTGTATTAACGAACTGGGGTCGGTTTTAAAAAACTAGAAAAATAGGAGCCCGGCACAAGAATGCGGTCAGGAATGCGATCGCATTCCTGACATGCGGTCCGCAGAGTCGACCGCAGAATGGCCCTCCAAGTGGGCAAAAATTGAAAACAATCTGCCCAGGTGTGCGACCACTATGTGGTCCGCATACACGTTACGCGATCGCATAGTGCGTCGCATAATCTCCCAGCCAAAAATCAAAGGCAACAATGCGACAGCTATGCGGTCCGCAGAATCGAAATGCGATCGCATATTGGACCGCATAGTTGTCCTCAAATGGGGTAGTGATCTGCCCGTGTATGCGACCATTATGCGGTCCGCATACACGTTATGTGATCTCATAGTGTGTTGCGTAACGCCTAATTTCTGGAAAAGTTTATTCTTTAATTCTCGGGGTACTTTTTACTCAATTTAAGTCCGGTTTAAAATTTCCACAATAAACACAACTCGGGAACTCATTCGGGCATTATTTTAAACAAGAAAATTTTACGGGTCTTTACATCCCCCCCCCCCTTAAAAATCATTCGTCCTCGAATGAGGATTTTGGAAATCCATTAGTTTTGAAAGCATGATATACAAACTTCCAGATTTTCACTAACTCCAATATTTCAGGAAAATTTCGCTAGAGTCCCCGAAACACATTTCCAATTAGACCTATCTACCTGTCAGAGAGTCCCCGAAACACATTTCCAAGCACCATTACACAATTTTAATCACCCAATAACTCACACACAACGTTGTTATCTCAATAATTTGCAAGTATTCAATCATTCTAACAACTACACATACTTCTTTTTTCTTATACCGCAAATTTTCACATGATTCACATTCTTGCAGATAACTTGGTCATTTTAATGAGTCCCATACAACCCAATCACCTCAATATACCATATTTATTTCAATTAATCATTACCAACCTACACTACTATTAATCACTTGCCTAACATATACGTTCCACAAAACTTTCATTTACTTCAAGGATTGCACACTACCCAAATAGTAACAACGGGTTCAGTTTTAGCACACGTTGGGAAATTACAATAATAAGGCAATAAGGGGAAGATGGGATGCTTTTGCACAAAACTGAACATAAAATATAATTTTCTTAGAAATGACAGTTCGGACGAACACTACTAGACTTATTCAAACAAATGGGGATTTTTATCTTTCATCTCATTTTCCGCTTCCCACGTGGCTTCCTCAACGTGCTGACTTCACCACAATACTTTAACTGAATCAATTTCTTTGTTCCTCAATCTACGGACTTGTCTATCAAGAATAGCAACCAGAACATCTTCATACGATAATTTTCATTAACCTCAATAGTCTCAACTGGCACGATGACTGATGGGTCTCCAACCACTTTCTTCAACATAGACACGTGGAACACTGAGGGCACTAATGACAATCAAGGGGTAATTCCAACCTATAAGCCACTTGTCCTATCCTTTGAGCAATCCGATATGGCCCGACATACCTTGGGCTCAATTTCCCTTTTTTCCCAAACCGCATCACTCCCTTTATGGGAGGTACCTTCAAGAATACCCAATCATCTACTTGGAATTCCAATTCTCTTCGACGAACGTCCGCATAGGATTTTTGACGGTTTTTAGCGGTTTTCATCCTCTCTTGAATGACTGACTTTTTCCAATGCATGGTGCACAAGATCTGGCCCTAACAATTCTGCTTCACCAACCTTGAACCATCCAATCGGAGATCAACACCTTCTTCCGTACAATGCCTCAAATGGGGCCATCTGAATACTAGTGTGAAAACTGTTATTGTAAGAAAATTTGATAAGCAGTAAATGATCATCCCAACTACCTTTGAAGTCCAACACACAAGCCCGTAACATATCATCAAGCGTCTGAATAGTTCGCTCTGACTAACCATCAGTCTGCGGATAAAAAGTCGTGCTGAGATTTACCTGAGTACCCAAACCTTGCTGAAATTTACTCCAAAAATTAGCCGTGAACTGGGCTCCTCAATCTGAGATAATAAAAACTGGAGTACCATGAAGCCTGACTATTTCCTTGATATACAACTGAACGTACTGTTCTGCTGTATCGGTGGACTTGACTGGCAAGAAGTGAGCTGATTTCGTGAGTCGATCCACTATCACCCAAATCGAGTCGAACTTGCGTTGAGCGCGAGGAAACCCTATCACTAAATCCATGTTGATCATTTCCCATTTCCACATTGGAAGTTCCATAAGCTGAGTTAACCCACCGGGCCTCTAATGCTCGGCCTTCACCTGTTGACAATTCGGACATTTAGATACAATGTCTGCCACACCTATCTTCATACCTCTCCACCAATAAACTTCCCGGAGATCTTGATACATTTTCATAGAACCTGGGTGCACGGAATACCTGGAATTGTGAGCTACCGACATCACCCTCTCCCGAAGATTATCCACATCAGGAACACATAGCCTTCCCTGGCACCATAAAACACCATCATCGCTACCGAGTGAAAATGCCGAAATCTTGTTATTCAAGACTACCTCATTTAACTGCGCCAATGTTGAATCCATATACTGCCTTTCCTTGACATCCGCTACAAGTGATTATTCTTCCCCATTATGAACCATAATATTTTCCTCATATGAGGTCGAGAGACAGACCCCCAGATTGGCCAATTGATAAATCTCCTCGGCTATAGGCCTCTGATCCACTTCCAAATGAGCCAAACTACCCATAGACTTCCGACTGAGAGCGTCGGCCACCACATTCGCCTTCCCTGGATGGTACAAAATGTTCATATGATAATCCTTAAGTAATTCTAACCATCGTCGTTGCCTTAAATTCAACTCCTTCTGCTTGAACAAATATTGGAGACTCTTGTGGTCTGAGAACACATCCACATGGACCCCATACAAATAATGCCGCCAGATTTTTAATGCAAACACAACTGCCGCCAGTTCTAAATCATATGTGGGATAATTCTTCTCATGATTCTTGAGTTGCCTAGAAGCATAGGCTATAATTTTCCCATGTTGCATCAACACACATCCCAAGCCAACCCTTGAAGCATTGCAATAAACCACAAATCCCTCTGTACCCTCTGGCAAGGTTAACATCAGTGCCGAAGTCAATCTTGATTTCAACTCCTGAAAGCTCTTCTCACAAGCGTCAGACCATTGGAAATTAATTACTTTATGCGTCAATTTAGTCAATGGGGAGGCGAGGGTAGAGAATCCCTCCACAAACCTCCGATAATACCCTGCTAGCCCCAGGAAATTGCGAATCTTTGTCGGGGTCGTTGGTCTAGGCCAATCCCTCACCACTGTGATCTTCTGGGGATCAACCTTAATCCCTTCTTTGGAAACAACATGACCCCAAAATGCGACTGACTCCAACCAGACTTCACATTTTGAAAACTTGGCATACAAGTGGTGCTGATGAAGAGTCTGCAAAGCTGCCCTGAAGTGATTAGCATGATCCACCCTACTCCGCGAGTAGACAAGGATGTCATCAATAAAAGCAATCACGAAGGAGTCAAGAAACGGTTTGGAAACCTGATTCATAAGATCCTAGAAAGCCGCTGGAGCATTGATCAGTCCAAAGGACATTACCAAAAATTCAAAATGGCCATAACGAGTTTTGAAGGCGGTCTTAGGGATATCCTGCTCTCTGATCTTCAACTGGTGATACCCCGACCATAAATCAATTTTGGAGAAAAACCTCGGACCCTGCAATTGGTCGAACAAATCATCTATCCGAGGCAATGGATACTTGTTTTTGATAGTGACTTTGTTGAGCTGCCAATAATCAATACACATCCGAAGCGACCCATCCTACTTCCTGACGAAAAGAACAGGAGCGCCCCACGATGACACACTCGGCCGAATGAACACCTTCTCTAATAAGTCTTTCAACTGCTCCTTTAACTCCCTCAACTCTGTTGGCGCCATTCTGTATGGTGGAATAGATATTGGTTGCGTATCTGGCAATACATCAATCCTGAAATCGATCTCTCTATCTAGCGGAATCCCTGGAAGCTCGTCTGAAAATACTTTAAGAAACTCATTCACGACTAGGACGGACTCGGGGGCAGATACTTCTAAAGTGGGGTCCGCAACCCGGACCAAATGATAAACACGACCTTTTTTAATCATCTTCGAGGCCTTAATGTAGGAAATAAACCTACCTTTTGGCGCCACGACATTCCCTTTCCACTCAATAACTGACTTATTTAGAAAACTCTAGTCTTATAATTCTTGATCGGCAATCATGTTTAGAAAAGCACGAGTAAAGCCAATCCATTCCCATGATAACATCAAAATCTACCATCCCATGTTGGATAATATCGGCCGTGGTGTCCCGACCACATACTGTGACAACACAATTCCTATAGACTCGTGCGGTTGTAATGGAATCACCAACAGGAGTCGACATAGAGAACGACTCATGAAGCTGCTTGGGTTCTATCCCAAAACATGAAGCAATAAATGGGGTAACATATGACAAAGAGGACCCCGGATCAATAAGAGCATAAAAACCAAGTCCTTGAACAGTCAGAATACCTATAATAACATCTGGAGAAGCCTCTGCACTCTGGCGACCACTCAAAGCATAGAAGCGACTGGGTCCATCTCTACCTCGTACTCCACCTCTAACTGCACCACGCCCTGCTGGAGCTGGAGGACGTACTGAAAATGCGGCGACTGAAGAACTGGACGGCTGAGCAAAACCACTACCCATGCCCTAACTAGGCGCACGACAATCCCACAAAATATGACCTCTCACCACACACCCGTAGCATACCGGGATATCCAAGTAATGAGGATCGGTATGGAACCTCCCACACTTAGGGAATGGAGCCCTCCTCTGCTGCTGGAACCCCCTCCTGGACGACTGGACTGATGGGACCTCCTACTGTCTGTTCCTATCCCCTAGCGAATGCTCTGCTGATAGCGGGGCACTGATGGCGGTGCACTGGATGAGGACTGAGCATAAGAATGGGATGGTCCTGATGGTCCTCTCCCATGAACCGGTCTTCCTCCTCCAACTGAACTCCCCGAGTGGCCCGCTGACCGGTCCCTTCTAATACTCTCCCTCTCCGACCTTATCTTAAATTTTCTAGCCTCCGTGGCCTGGGCGAATCCCACTATCTTGCCATAATTCATGTTTGAGTGCAAGGCAACTGTGGTAGCTTCATTCACAACCAAGGGACTGAGGTCCTGCACAAACCGTCGAACTCTGGCATCCATGGTCGATACTAACTGAGGAGCGTACTTGGACAACCTCATGAACTCCATGTGGTACTCCCACACACTAATATTACCCTGCTTGAGAACCTCAAACTCCGTAGCACGGGCTGCCATAGTCTCGGCAGGCAAGAAGTGATCCATGAAAGCATCAACGAACTCATCCCATCTCGCCGGAGGAATTCCCTCCCCACGGGAATTCTCCCACATCTCGAACAACAAATACGCCGCTCCCCTCAGCCTGTAAGATGCTAACTCAAACCCCTCTGTCTCTGTAGCCATCATAACCCGAAGCGTCTTGTATATCTCATCTAGAAAATCCTGTGGATCGGCCTCTGGATCAATTAATAAGAACTTTGGAGGGGACAACCGCAGAAACTTGTTGACTCTTGAACCGGTGGAATCTCCCTATCCTCTGGCGCAGGAACAACATGAGATCTTTGGGCCTGAGCGGCCACTAACTGAGTCAACATATGAATAGCTCCCCTGAGGTCCCCATCGGAAGTACCGGGACCTGAAGCTAGAACCGAAGAAGGATCAGGAATATCAGTGGAAGGGGTTGCAGCACACTCCGCCGCAGAAGGAATAGGAACACTCTGGTCTGGAAGAGAAAGGCCAGGTGGATTCAAGGTCGGGGATTCTCTCTCGCCCGCACCATCGGGTAAAAAATTCACAGCCACTCTTCGGGTGGCATTGGCCTCTAAGCCGAGTCGATCTCTCTTCTTTGGTGCCATTACATAAAATTTTGGATCAATGCACGAGTTAGACAAGGATATTTTCACTTTCCACTTCACCACACAATATAGAATAACAATGAAAAGGGTGTTTACTAAATGTCCATGTAGCCCCCTAATTATAGATGTGGTCGACAACACACCGATAAGAAAGTCTCTACTAGACATGGCTCCAAGATATCCTATGACACTTTAAAAACCTTAGGCTCTGATGTCAAGTTTGTCACGCCCCAAAAATCGAGGGACACGACCGGCGCTCAACCGGGTGACCCCAGTCAAGCGAACCTGGATTTGCCTCACCTATCCTACGTACTACCCCGTGATATCAATATACATTACCCATGTGAACTAGAAATTAAGACTTAAGCATAAACGTACGATTTTATTTGATTTCTACCTTTTCATCAAAACTAACATATGATCCAAAGGTTTACAAATTACATACAACATTTACAATGTGGACCACGATGCCAATCCGTACGCTTACTACCTAAAATATGCATGTACATTACCCACATTGTGTCTACGAAACCTCTACGATTAAAAAATATTTATATAAAACTTGCCGGCAACAAGGCCCCGGCTATACCTTACACTACACAGTAAACTCAAAATAAGGCGACATGAGCCACACGTGGCCCCGGGAGGAAATGGGGCTCACCAGAACAGCTAACGGAAAGGAGAGGAGGCACTACTGACGGTGGGCTAAATTACCTACTGTAGAACCACCTACATTCATATAAGAAAATGTAGCGCCCCCAAAAAAAGGGATGTTAGTACTGTGGAATAGTACTAGTATGTATGAACAAACTTTATCCCAAGTACAATCAAACAATACACAAGTAAGAAACAGTAATAGAACCAATCAATCAATGCACGTGGAAAGAAGCAACCGAAATCAACAAATTTCACAATCTCTCCTTTTCCCCTTTCAACATCACCATATTCAAAATTTCATAGATTTTCATTTCAATAGTGATAATGATCACATTCCATACTTATTACCTCGGCCACCCTTATTACCTCATAACCCATCATCCTTATTAGTTCGTGTTGCGGCGCGCAACCCGATCCCACCTGACAATCATATTTCGTAACAACAACCACAAACAATCAAATCACAAGAATTCTTCCTTTCAAGGAACACAAGTTCATATCAAAAATTCGCTATTTGAAATCAAGGCACAATGACTCTCGCCAAGCAGTAATTCATGTACACGGTGTTTCCATAATCGTTCAACTCATTTACATCATTTCACAATACCCTTTTTCATTACTTACCATGCACGGTTTTCAGCCATCATATGCATTCCCACACTTGGGCACATTAACATTCTTTCATTCATTAACACATACTTTCATATCGATACCCTCGAGCATTTACGAGCTTTGCACATAATAAGGTATGCACATTACAACACTTTTCACAATCTCATATAGCACGGTAGCATGGAAATCAACTAGGACAATCAGAGAATAGAATTTTACGTCTCAGCACGTTTGAACAATCAATTCTCACATTTTCATACAAGGTGCACATACTGAATGCCCGGACCCAACAAGAGGATTCTACAAAGTTTAAAGTTAGCCATACATACCTGGGGTCGAATTCCCTTTTTAACGTTTACTCACAAATCACCGAACAGACTAGTACCGCCAATCTAGTTCAAAAATAAACATATTCAACACAAAATTTGAAATCATGCATACAATTTAAACTCTTTTAAGCATCTTATCAAATTCTAGGCAATCCCGTTAAATTACCACCCCTTCTTTGTGAATTTTACCCCAACCCTCACCCCTTTTGCTAGATTAATAAGTTTTACTCACATGGATGCATGGGTCTAACTTCCCTTCTCAAGAAACATTCTATGTGTTTTATTTCTTAAATAAAATCTGAGAACTTTGGGGGGAAACGGGGTGAAGACTTAACTCTTTGAGTGAAGAAGATAACCCTAACTCGATATATTCCAGGCTTGAGCGACTTTGAAGAATCAATTTTGATGAAGAACATTCTCTCTCAAGAACCCTCTCTCTCTTCTCTCTTTTTTTGCTCAGAAATCAGTTAAAAATTAAGGGGAGGGGTGTTTTAATGAATTGGGGTCGGGTTTTAAAAATAAGAAAAATAGGAGCCCGACACAAGAATGCGGTCAGGAATGGGATCGCATTGCTGACATGCGGTTCACAGAGTCGACCGCAGAATGGCCCTCCAGGTAAGCAAACATCGAAAACAATCTGCCCAGGTATGCGACCACTATGCGTTCTGCGTACACGTTATGCGATCGCATAACCTCCCTCCCAAAACTCAAAAGCAACAATGCGACAGCTATGCGATCCGTAGAACCGAAATGTGATCGCATAGTTGTCCTCAAATGGGGCAGTGATCTGCCCGTGTATGCGACCATTATGTGGTTCGTTGACAAGTTATGTGATCGCATAGTGCGTCGCATAACGCCTACTTTCTAGGAAATTTTATTCTTTAAGTCCCGGGGTACTTTTTACTCAATTTATGTCCGTTTTAAAAATTTTCACAATAAAAACAACTCGGGGACTCATCTGGGCATTATTTTAAACAAGAAAATATTACGGGTCTTTACATGGATTCAGCTCAAACGGAGTTCCAAATACATAAAAGAGAATTTTACTATAATACGACCAAACCCAATGTGGATTTCCTAAGTATCCCACCAAGGAAATCAGGTCTGATGTAGTTCATTTACAAAGAGAAAATTACAATAAAATACGCAGTGGTTGGGGAATGGTCATTTTGCAAATTGTGAGATAGAGTCCTTGTTAATCATGCTTATACTTCAAACATGTTGTTGCCGGCTTAGACATGTCACCTTTAATGGTGGCAAAAGATGGGTGAAAATTTGAAGGCATCTAGGGGTATACCCTTTTCTTGGTTGCAAAATTCCTTGAGCTCTGACTCTCGAGAGGCTCTACGCATTTTCGTTTCAATTGATTGCGGTGCGGAGAATTTGCATTGAGAGGTGCGAGTGTGCGAACATGAGAGTAGATTTCTGAATCTTCATTGACTGAATTAGGTCGACGATCTTGATGCCACCAATTTATTTTTCCATTTGTGCTATCTTTATCTCAAGCTTAGCAATCTTGTCTTGATATTACTGGGATTTCTAGAATTCAATCCCATCTTCTATATTGTCCTTGAACTTGTATTTTCTCTGATGTTCAACTCAAATCAACCTCTTTTGGGGAAAAACATTTATCTAGTCACTACGGAGTGGGTAAATATTAAAGTAAGGGTAGAAAATTTGGCAACGCATGCCTAAGAACTCGATGGGATTGGGTCTCATAATGTGGTTATGTTTAAAACAGGACAAAAGAATGGTGATTGGTCTTAAAAATGTTTTGTTGGTTGTTTGGATATAGATAAGATTGAGATCTGGATAATTAATAAAGATGGTGTTTACTTGGACATGAAACGATTCCAAATACCTTTTTTTAGCTTAGGCAAATTACAAAGTCATCGAGGTATGGAATATGGTACCAACCGTTTTGGGATTTATGGGATAGTACCTTGACTCACGTGCCAAAACATAAAATTAACAGGTGCGTGAAGATTAATCTCGATGAACTGAGGTAAGATGATACGGACACTTGAATTGAATAGGTGAAAGTTTTAGAGTAATTTGATGATGCAAATTGATAAAATAGTGGCCTTCTATTGCTCGGTAGATTGCACAAGTTTGTACATCTACCAACTTTTAAGTAATAACTGGCACGAAGGTTAAAATTCAAAGATAAAGGTAAAATTTTAAGTAGATTTTATGAAACATAGAGCTACGAGGCAAATATTCTTTATTTTTGGAGCTAAAAGATTATGCCGGAATTTAAAAAATAAGGAAGAACATGAAAATTATGTGAGGCATGAACAACAATATTTTAAAAAATTTTAACCACATTTTAATAAAAGGACTGAAATAAATTAACTAGCAAATTTAGATAATCCCATAGATGGACAAAATATGTCACATAATTATGAAAGATTATGCCAGTTTTTAAAGAAGCAATAATGATATTTACTATAGGGAGTAAGATGATCATGGTTGTTTAAAGAAAATCATTAACGCTAGTTTAAGGAACGAGTATTGAGGAATTTCATGACAAGCTGAGCTTGTTGAAAATTTGCAGAAAAACATCTTACCTTATAAATAATAGAATATCATGCCTAGAGATTAAAAGGATATCTTAATTAGACTAAGAATTTGAGTGGAACTAAGAGAAATATAGGCCTAGGTAATTACCTAAATAGTGCTCTAGAGTCGTTAAAGAGCGCTAAGCGCGAAATAATTGGTGATTATTATTATTATTATTAATTCGGGAAGATGATATATAAATAAGTAAAAGAAACAAAATATATGAAAAAATAAAGTATGCATAAAAAATGTAAGCAAGTTGGATAGTCATTTACTTTCTTTTTCTCTAAAACAACAAATGATGTTAGTTAAAAATTATAACGACCCGGCCGGTCGTTCCGTGAGATTAGCCCCGTTTCCTCCGTTTCTACTTTATCATATGTTGCTTAGCCTATTTATGTTGTATTGGGTCGGTTGGTTCGGGTTCGGAGTGGTCGTGGTGCTTAATAGTTGAAGAAGTCAACTGGGAGTTGACTTATTGGCAAACAACCTCAGAATGTGGATTTAATGGATTGATAGCTTCGTTAAGTGATTTGGGACTTAGGAGTGTGTTCAAAATGAAGTTTTGATGACCGAAGTAGAATTAGGCTTGAATTAAGGAAAGTTAGTTTTTGGCGATTTCCGGTCAGCAGTGGACAATAGGCTATCGTGGTCGAAATAGAATTCTGGCAGTTGGACCAGGTTTGTAACGTCATTTTGGATATGTGTGAAAATTTTCATGTCATTCGGACATGTTTTGGTTGGTTTCGGCATCATTGGAGGAATTTAGAAGTTTCAAAGTTCATAGGCTTAAATTTGATATAATTTTGATGTTTTTGAGTTGTTTTTGGTGTTTCGAGGGCTCGATTAAGTTTGAATGATTTTATGGGATATTTTGGTAGGTTTGGTTAAAGTCCCAGGGGCCTCGGATGTATTTCGGATGCTCAAACGGGCACTTTTGGTCTTTGGAAGATTGCTGGTTTTCTGGTGTTTTAGCAACAATGAATTGTTCATTGCGATCGCGTGAGTTCATCCGCGATCACGTAGAGTAAAGTTTGAGGCAGGCAGATTTGTTCTTTGTGATAGTGTAATGAGTTTTGTGATCGCATAGTTTGGGCAGCTTGAGCAGTGCTGCGTGGTTCCTTGTGCGATCGCGTAAAAGAAAAAAGGGGCGCGTGTGGTCGTTGTAATTGTTCTTCGCGACCGCGTGAATGGGTACGCGATCGCATAGGTCAGGGAGTCTAAGCTTCGCGATCGCGTGGGGAAAGGTGCGATCGCAATGAGTAAAATTTGGAGGCAGTAAGTTTGTTCTTCGTGATCGCGTGGGTGGTCTCGCGATCGCAATGAGGAAATTATAGTGCTGGGTAGAATGTTTTAAATATCCCTTTCTTACGAATTTTTGTCTATTTTCCTCCATTGTTGAGCGGGTTTGGAGCTCTTTGAGAGGGTTTGAAGAGGAAATGGAAGGGAATCACTTGGAGGTAAGATTTTCGACTTCATAACTCGATTCTATGTTGTTTTCTAAGTAATTGAACCCGGAAAATTGTTGGATTTAAACCCAAAATTGGGGAGGTTAGGTGCATGGAATTGGAAATTTCTTTTGTGGAATTGAGTGGGCAATTGTGGTCCGATTTTGGTGTTCTTGGTATGTATAGAATCGTGGGAGGATGAGGATTCTTGTGATGTAAATTTTATAGAATTTCGAGATGTGTGTCCGGGGTTCGGGTGTCTAAATTGATAGTTTTCGTTTGGGTTTTGTTCCTTTATCGTATATTGATAACATTAATCTAGTTTTGGTTTGATTCGGAGCATTTGGGAGCCAATTCGAGGAGCAAGAGCATCCCAGAGTAGCTTGTGGGCTGTTTTGAGGTAAGTCACGATTGTAACTCTAAAACTGAGGGTATGAAACCCCGGTATTTGATATTGTTTTGGTAAATGAGGTGACACACATGCTAGGTGAAAAGCGTGTGGGCCTGCACCGATAGGGATTGTAACTTGGTCTGTCCCGTAGTGACTATTAAGCCGCGTATTCGAGTTGAAAACTTACGGCATCCTGTATTTCAGAAGTTTATACTTGTTTATGGGTTGGGAGCCATGTTTAGTGCCTCGTGCCGACCTGTTTAGACCCTCAGGGGTATTTTTACACTATTCTCACACTATCCTGATAGAACAATTTCGTACTCAGTCATGTTTTCTACTTGTTGTTATTTTCACTGTTATCACACTGTTTTGAAACCCTGAGAGGTATTTTGCACTGAGTCCCATGAGTTGAGATGAATTGCCCGAGTGGCTTGTGAGGATGACTGAGTAAGGACAAGAGCCGAGCATGTGAGGATAGTTATGGGATGGGCTGCACGCCGCAGCAACATATATGTTATATATTACATATGGATCGGGTTGCACACCGTAGCAATTTAGATTATATATGGGTTGGGTTACACGCCGCAACAATATATGTTATATATGGATCGGGCTACACGCCGCAACAATGTAGATATTTTGGATTGGGCTGCACGCCGCAGTAAATATAGCGCTTGGGCTGTAGGAGCCCCTCCGGAGTCTGTACACGCCCAATGGGTGCAGTCGACTATTATATGGATCGGGTTGCACGCCGTAGCTTATGTTATATGGATTNATATATATATTGGATCGGGCTGCCCGCCGCAGCAGTTGTGTGTATTCATGGTACTTGCTGAGTACGAGTGTTTAGTGTGAGCATGAGATACTGATAGTGGAGTCACGAGTGACTGAGAGGCTTGCCCAAGAGGATTTATTGTGAGTGATACTATGCCCGAGGGGTTTATATTCTATGAAACTACCATTTTCACTCTTCTTTACACTGAGCCTCTGATGATAATGTTGGACAACGATTTTATGCAAGATTTTTAAAAGGAAACTGGAGTTTTATGAAATATTCGGAATGTAGATTCCTTACTTGATTTATTCATTTCCACTGTTATTCATAATATGGATTTACATGATTTATAAATGCTCGTCACTACGCTCAAGTTTTTAATTACTTTGATTACTTACTGAGTTGGTGTACTCACGGTACTCCCTGCACTTCTGTTTGCAGATCCAGGTACCGGACCATCTCACTAGTTGACTTTTAGATCTGCTTGGAGTTGTTCGAGGATCGAAGTAGCTGCTCAGCATCCCGAGCTCACCTTCTTTCATTTTCCTCAGTTCATAGCTTTTGTCTGTTGTACTTCAGTCTTTTGTAGTAGCAAGTCACCTGATTGTACGTTTATTTACAGTTCTAGATGCTCATGACAGCTGACTCCAGGTTTTGGGGAAGTGTATAAATTGTTCATCTCATTTTGCTGTTTTAAAATCTGCAAATTATGGGAAATTATGAAATACTATGATAATCTGTAATGGTTGGCTAGCCTAGTTCCATGATAGACGCCATCACGGCCGGCATAAGATTTGGGGTCGTGACAAGTTGGTATCAGAGCCTAGGTTACATAGGACTTAACGGTCATGAGCAGGTTTAGCAGGGTCTTGCGGATCGGTATAAAGACGTCTGTACTTATCTTCAAGAGGTTGCAGAACCCTTAGGAACAATCTCATTTTCTTGAATTTTGTCGTGTCATTGTTGATTCTGGAAATCTAAACTTCTGTTGTTTCATTCTCTCAAAGATGGTGAGGACTCGCGCTACCGATCAGGGTGATCAACCACCAGCTAGATCAGCAAGAGGTCAAGGTCGTGGTAGAGGTAGGGGATAGTCCGTGCAGTAGCCAGGGCAGTACCAGATGATCCCACTACCATTCAGGATCATCTTCCCGCCGAAGATGCTCCAGCGGGACAGGCTCAGGCACCGACAGTGCCTATTATTATTCCAGGTCTTCAGGAGACCTTGGCTCAGATCTTGAGGGTATGTATCACCCTTGCTCAGGCAGTTGCCACTACTTCTCAGGCCAGACGAGGTAGTCAAACTCCAGTTGCTTGGACACCTGAGCAGGTTACCCAGGGTCATCAGATACCGGGGCGGCTCCAGCCTAGCCGGTTGCTCCAGTTCAGGACTCTGTGGTTCTAGCTATGCCAGATGATGAGCAGCGTAGGCTGGAGAGGTTTAGTAGACTTCAGCCTCCGATATTCAGTGGTGCTAAGGGCGAGGATGCCCAGGGTTTTCTGGATAAGTGTCAGCGGACGCTTCGTACTGCTGGGATTCTGGAGACTAGTGGGGTCTCATTTGCTACTTTTCAGTTTTCTGGTGCTGCTTTCACTTGGTGGGAGCCTTTTGAGAGGCGTAGGCCTGTTGGTTCAGCACCCCTCACCTGGCAGCAGTTCTCCACTATCTTCTTGGAGAAGTATGAACCCTATTCTCACAAGGAGGAGCAGCGCAGGCATTTTGAGCAGCTGCGCCAGGGGGAGCTATCAATGATGCAGTATGAGATGCGGTTTTCGGAGTTTGCTCGTCATTCCACCGATTTGGTCACTAATGATAGGGAGAGGATTATGAGGTTTGTATATGGCCTCACTTATCAGCTCCCCCTTTTTATGACTCGGGAGAGAGTATCAGGTTCTACATTCGAGCAGGTTGTTGATATTGCTTGAGATATTGAGTCGGTTCGCCTCCAGGAGCGGGTAGAGAGGGAGGCCAAAAGGCCTCGTGGATCGGGTGGTTTTAGTGGTGCTTCTTCTAGGAGCAGATTCAGCATGGTAGAGGTCGTTCGTTCAGGCCTCCTCGGTCTTGGGGAACGTGGTGTCCAGTAAGGGTATTCAGGTTGATCTGAAGAAGGTAGAGGCGGTGTAGAGCTGGCCTAAACCGTCATCAGCTATCGAGATTCATAGTTTCCTTGCATTGGCAGGGTATTATCGCTATTTCATGAAGGGATTTTCATCTATTGTAGCACCTATGACCAGACTGACCCAGAAGGGATCTTAGTTCAGGTGGACTGAGGAGTGTGAGGAGAGCTTTCAGAAGCTCAAGTCAGCTTTGACTAAAGCTCCGGTGTTGGTTTTGCCTACAGGTTCAGGTTCTTATACAGTTTACTGTGATGCCTCAAAAGTTCTCCTTGGAGTGGTTTTGATGCAGGATGGTAGGGTGATTACCTACGCGTCCAGACAGTTGAAAGTGCTCGAGAAGAATTATCCAGTGCACGATCTTGAGCTAGCAGCTATTGTACACGCCTTGAAGATTTGGCATCATTATTTATATGGAGTGCATTGTGAGATTTTCACTGTTTAAAAGATATTTTCCTCGTGTTTAAACTTCTCATTGTTATGCTCGATTATGTCATTTTAAAGTTTTCATGCATATCATCGAAAAATGAGTCATGATCCATTACCTACGATTTAATTAATGTAGAGCAAATGGTCTACATACTGGCATGTTTATCCTTCAAATAATGCACATATACATGATAAGGTGTCACTTGGGGTTGAAAACCCACTTGAACATTTAGATAAGGTTAACTAATGGATTTAATACACCTAGGGTATCAATCGCTAAGGGTTAAAATGATGCATGCTCCTACGAGGGTTTTGGTTTAGCTCTATCTTAGGCTGTCTAAGAGTGGGTTTCTCTAGACTGATCTTCTCCCAAGTGGAAAGTTTGAGAGTGAAAAGACAGTGATTGTCGGCTGCACCGTTGATCGACTTACCAACGAACTTTTTCCTAAAAGGTATTTCTTGAAAAGTGCACGGCCGCAAACCACGTAACCGCTAGGTGTGTGGTTTGTATGAATTTTTAAGGAGTGGGAGAAGTGTAACGAAATGACAATTTATATAAAGAAATAATAACAGATAAATAATTCATATAATATAGTTTATCACATAAAGGACATTAAAAAAAGCATCGTAAATATTCATACCTCAATTTCATTATAAAACGAAGTTTGTAATGGTATAGAACCTAGAATCCTCTGCAAAGTCGCCATGTTGTTATATCCTATTTTATGTAACGACCCCGCCGGTCGTTCAGAGAGTTTAGCCTCGTTTTCCCTGTTTCTTCTTCGTTTTGTGTTGTTTAGCTCTTTATGTTGTGTTGGGTCGGTTGTGTCGGGTTTAGAGTAGTTGTGGAGAGAAATGAGACACTTAGTCTCTTAAGTTGGTTTAATAGTTGGAAAAGTCAACTGGGAATTGACTTTTAGGTAAATGATCTCGAAATGTGATTTTTGTGGCTCGGATAGCTTCGTTAGGTGATTTGGGACTTAGGAGTGTGTTCGGAATGTTGTTCGGAGGTCCGGAGTAATAAGGCTTGAATAAGCGAAACTGGATTTTTGGAGATTTTTGATCAGCAGTGGAAAATTAGTCATCGGGGTCGGAATGGAATTCTGAAAGTTGGGATAGGCTCATAGTGTCATTTGGGATGTGTGTGCAAAATTTCATGTCATTCGGACATGGTTTGGTTGGTTTCGACATCGTTGCGAACTTCAGAAGTTTAGAAACCTTTAGGCTTGAATTGTTTATTTATTTGGTGTTTTGATATTGTTTTGGGTGTTTCGAGGGTTCGACTTAGTTCGTGTGATGATACGTGATGTGTTGGTATATTTGTTTGAGGCCCCTAGGGCCTCGGGCGTGTTTCGTATGGTTAACGGATTGAATTTGGGAAGTTTAACTGCTGAAAATATGCTGGTATGATTCTTTTAGTTTGACCGCACCTGCGGATGGTGAACCGCAGGTGCGATGATCGCAAGTTCGGAGTGACCATCGCAAAAGCGGAAGTGGAGGCCTGGGCAGTTAGCGCATGTGCTGAAGTTTGGTCGCACCTGCAAGCCCGCATGTGCGATTAGTGGGCCGCAGATGCGAAGTGGGTGTTTAAGTGACTTTTTATAGGTACGCACCTGGGATCGCAGGTGCGAGGGAAGTTCCGCAGGTGCGGTTTTCGCCGGGCAGAAGGTATAAATAGTTGCCTTCGCAAAATTTGGTCATTTTTTCACCATTTGTTAGAGCTTTTTGAAAGGATTTAAAGAGTGATTCGAGGGGTAAAACCTGGAGGTAATGTTTTTGAACTCAATACTTGATTCTATGATGATTCCTAACTGATTAGACATGAAATTTAAGGGAATTAAGGGTTAAAATTGGGCGATTAGGGCTTCAAATTGGAGACTTTGATTTGAGGATTTGGAGGGCCGTTTGTTGTCGGATTTTGATGTATTTGGTATGTATCGACTCGTGAGAGTTTAAGAATCTAGCTTTACTATTTTTATCAGAATCCGAGACGTGGGCCCGAGGTCGGGTTTTGTCAATTTCGGATTTTTTATTTTATTTGATAAATTCGCGTGGGCTTTGTCCCTTTAGCATGTATTGATATTATGATTCTAAATTTGGATTGATTCAAAAAAATCTGAGGCCGAGTCGAGCGGCAAGGGCATCGTGGAGTAGATTTTCATCCAGTTTGAGGTAAGTAATGATTGTAAATCTTGTCCTGAGGGTATGAAACCCCAGACTTCGCATTGTATCACTATTTTGGAGTGGCGCATATGCTAGATGATGAGCGTGTGGCGTACACAGTTGGGGGATTATGACTTGGTCCGTTCCGTAGCAACTAATAAGTTGCGTATTTGATTTCAAATCATATGATATTTTATGTTTTAAGGAATATTACTATGTTTTGGGTTGAATGTCGTATTTGGCCCTCGTACCAAGTGTTTGGACCCCTTGGGGGATTTTTACTACTATTTTCTCACTGTTTTGATCTAATAATTACACTCAGTCATGTTTTTTCCTGATAATTGTTTAATTGAATTTCATTACTCCACTTTGATGCATATGAAAGATTTTTGGGACGAGTTCCCCGTATTTACTGATAGCCCGAGTGGCTTTTGAGAGGCTTATTTCTGAGTGAGGCTGAGGGCCTATGTTGTGAGGATATTATGGAATCGGGTTGCGCGCCGTAGCATGTTACACAGTTTATGATATATGAGAGGCCGAGAGCCTTAGTGATTATGCCACGAGATGGCTTGTTATAGCACTTGGGCTGTAGGATCCCCTCCGAAGTCTGTACACCCCAGTGAGCCGCAGGTACCTACTAAGTGCGAGTGCCGAGTGACGAGTGATTGGGAGGCATGAGTGACTGTGAGGTTGCCCGAGGGGCTGATTCTGAGTGATTGCGAGGCATGCTGTGCGATTGATTCCAAGTGATGTTATGCCCAAGGGGCGGTCTATGGAATATGTTTTTGCCCGAGAGGCTATTTATGATTTCTGTCATTTTTACCCTAAATTCTTCTTGAATTCTATGGAAACTGTTGAAAGGTACAATTTCAAAGGATTTTTACTGAAATCGTCTTTTAAGCGTTATGAATTGTCTTATCTACGATTATGAAAGAGAACTGTAATTGTTGTGGATTGATGACTTCTTTTATGTGTGTCGTATTTCTCATATTTTATTTACTCTCATTACTACTGATTTGGCGTACTCACATTACTCTCTGCACCTTGTGTGCAGATACAGGTTCTCGAGCGGAGTGAGCTGTTTACCTGTCCCAAGGACTCTCAGAAATTTTGCGAGGTAGCTGAATGCGTCTGCAACCTTGCTTTCTCCTTCTTACTTATGTATTAATTGCATCTCCTAGACTTATCTTGTATTAGAGATACTGTGTCAGACATGTATATTTTCTTTAGATGGTCGTGACCAGTGACTCTAGTATGTTGGGTTGTATCTACTATCCGACGTATCTTATTCTGTTTAAAAATGCTTAAATGAAACTTTTATGAATTTTCAGCTTAGAAATTATATAAATGAAAGGTTCTTTATGTTTTGAATATTAATCTGGTTGGCCTAGTATCATGATAGGCGCCATCACAGCCAGGGTAGTTTTGGGGTCGTGACTAGTTAGTATCAGAGCTCTGGATTGCATAGGACTCACCAGTCATGAGCAGGTTTAGTAGAGTCTTGCGGGTCGGTCCGAAGACATCTGTACTTATCTTCGAGAGGCTACGGATCCCTTAGGAAAAAATCTCACATTCTTGAATTCTTGTCTTGTGAATCTGTTGATTCTGGTAACTAAATATATGTTGTTTCATTCTCTCACAGATGGTGAGGACACGTGCTACTGGACAGAACGATCAGCCACCAGTGAGACCCATAAAGGGTCGAGGCCGCGGTCAAGGCCATGGTAGGGGTAGAGGTGCAGCCCACGCAGCTGCCAAGGCAGTGCCTATAGACCCGCATGTTATTCCAGATCAGGTCCCAGCCACAGATGTTCCAGTGGGACCGACTCAGGCACCAGTTGTGCCTATCGTTATTCTGGGACTTCAGGAGACCTTGGCCCAGATTTTGACCGCATGCACCAGTCTTGCTCAGGCGGTCGCTGTTTCTAGTTTAGCTTCTACTTCTCAGGCCGGGGGAGGCACTCAGACTCTTGCCGCCTGTACACCTGAGCAGGTTATTCATGGACTTCAGACACCGGGGGCAGCTCCAGCCCAGCCTGTTGCACCTGTTTAGGATTATGTGATTCCTGTCTTGCCAGATGATGAGCAGCGTAGGTTGGAGAGATTTGGTAGACTTCAGCCTCCGACTTTCAACAGCATAGAGGGCGAGGATGTCTAGGGTTTCTTAGACAGGTGTCAGAGGATTATGCGCACAGCGAGTATATTGGAGACCAGTGGGGTCTTGATCACTACCTTCCAGTTTTTAGGAGCTACCTTTACTTGGTGGGAGGCTTATGAGAGGCGTAGGCATGTTGGTGAAGAGTCCCTTACCTGGCAGTAATTTTCCACTCTCTTCCTAGAGAAGAATATCCCATAGTTCTGCAGAGAGGAGCTACGCAGGTAGTTTGAGCAGCGGTGATATGATGGTGATGCAGTATGAGATAAGATTTTCGGAGCTTGCCCTCCATGCTATTTGGTTGGTCCGTACAGAGAGATATATGATCAGGAGGTTTGTGGATGGCCTCACATATCAGCTTCGTATTCTTATGACCAGAGAGAGGGTATCGGGTGCTACTTTTGAGCAGGTTATTGATATTTCCCGAGAGATTAAGTCAGTTCGTCGCCAGGAGCGAGAGGAGAGGGAGGCCAATAGGACTCGAGGATCTGGTAGTTTTGGTGGTGTTCCTTCAGGAGGACAGTTCCAGCACGGCAGAGGTCATCCATTCAGACAGGCTCAGCCATGCCGCTCAGGTTAGCATGAGGGATCATCTAGTCATGGTCCTCACAGTTCTCATCAAGGGAACCCATCATTCAGTTCTCTCCTAGCCTAGAGTTCATCTCGAGCACCATCGATTCAGGGCTCATTTACGCCTGGTTCTTCTAGTTGTTATCCCGGTGCTAGGGGTTTCCTTTAGTCCCCATCTCCAGCACCAGGGAGTTGTTTCAAATGTGGAGAGTTTGGGCACGTGTGGAGGTAGTGTCCTTGTCGTCATGGTGGCCAGCCCTCGACTTCAGCTCAAGTTACTTCACCGCTCGCCTAGCAAGCTAGGGGTGGGGGTCAGGCAGCCCGAGGCCGCCCTACAGGGGGAGGTCGATCAGGTGGAGGTCATGCCCATTTTTATGCACTTCAAGCAAGACCAGATGCAATGATTACATGTATTGTTTCAGTTTGTCACCGAGATGCTTCGGTCTTATTTGATCCTGGTTCCATATATTCCTATGTTTAATCATATTTTTTCTCATTTTTTGGATAAGCCCTACGAGTCCTTAGTTACATCTGTTCATGTGTCGACTCCGGTGGGCGATACTATTGTTGTGGACCGCGTGTATCGGTCATGTGTGATATTTATTGGGAGTCTGGAGACCCGAGTGGATTTGCTTTTGCTTAGCATGGTTGACTTTGATGTGATATTGGGCATGGATTGGCTATCTCCATGTCATGATATTCTAGATTTTCACGTTAAGACCGTGACCTTAGCGATGCCGGGATTTCCGAGAGTCGAGTGGAGAGTTTCTATTGATTATGTGCCTAGTAGGGTGATTTCATACCTGAAAGTTTAGCGTATGGTAGAGAAAGGGTGTTTATCTTATTTGGCTTTTGTGAGGGTTGTCAGTGCTGAGACTGCCACTATTGATTCTGTTCCTGTAGTCCGTGATTATCTGGACGTGCTTCCTATAGACCTGTCAGGCATGCCGCCCAACAGGGATATTAATTTTTGTATTGAGCTGGTGCCGGGCACTCAGCCTATTTCTATTCCACCGTATTGTATGGCACCGGCGGAGTTGAAGGAATTGAAAGAGCAGCTTCAGGAACTCCTAGATAAGGGGTTCATTCGGCCTAGTGTGTCACCTTGGGGTGCACCGGTGTTTTTTGTAAAGAAGAAGGATGGTTCCATGTGAATGTGTATTGATTACAGGATGCTGAAAAAGGTTACAGTCAAGAATAAGTATCATTTTCCTCGCATTGATGATTTGTTTGACCAGATTCAAGGAGCTAAGGTGTTCTCTAAGATTGAATTGAGATCCGGGTACCATCAGCTGAAGATTCGGGATTCAGTTATTCCCAAGACGGCTTTCAGTACCCGTTATGGCCATTATGAATTCTTGGTGATGTTGTTTGGGCTGATCAATGCCTCAATAGTGTTCATGCATTTAATGAATAGCGTATTTCAGCCCTACTTGTATTCCTTCATTATTGTGTTCATTAATGACATCCTGGTGTATTCTCGTAGCCAGGAGGAGCCTGCTCAGCATTTGAGGGTCGTATTGCAAAGACTGAGGGAGGAGAAGCTTTATGCAAAGTTCTCCAAGTGTGAGTTTTGGCTTGGCTCACTAGCTTTCTTGGGCCACGTGGTTTCCAATGAGGGTATTCGGGTACATCCGAAGAAGAAAGAGGCGGTGCAGAGTTGGCCCAGACCGTCCTCAACTACAGAGATTAGCAGCTTCCTTGGTTTGGCGTGGATTACCGTCGCTTTGTGGAGGGGTTTTATTCTATTGCTTCTCCCTTGACCAAATTGACCCTGAAGGGTGCTCCGTTCAAGTGGTCTGATGAGTGTGAAGAGAGCTTTCAGAAGCTCAAGGCTGCTTTGACCACAGCTCCAGTTTTAGTATTGCCAACAGCTTCAGGTTCTTATACCGTATATTATGATGCCTCGAGGATAGGCATTGGTTGTGAATTAATGCAGGAGGGTAGGGTGATTGCCTACGCATCACGCTAGTTGAAGAATCATGATAATAATTATCCGATGCATGATTTCGAGCTAGCAGCCATTGTTCATGCCTTGAAGATTTGGCGTCATTATCTGTATGGGGTTCATTGTGAGATTTTTACTGATCATCGTAGTCTGTAGCATTTGTTTAAGCAGAAGGATTTGAATTTGCGTCAGTGGAGATAGTTGGAGCTTCTCAAGGACTATGATATCACTATTCTATATCATCTGGGGAAGGCCAATGTAGTGGCCGATGCCTTGAGTTGCAAAGTAGAGAGTTTGGGGAGTCTAGCATACCTTCCAGCAGCAAATACACCATTAGCACTTGATATTCAAGCCTTAGCGGGCTAGTTTGTGAGGATGGATCTATTGGAGCCCCGCCGGGTATTGGCTTGTGTAGCCTCCATGTCTTCTCTTTATGACAGTATCAGAGAGCACCAGTATGATGACCCACACTTGCTCGTTCTTCAAGATAGGGCCCGGCGAGGTGATTCCAGGGATGTAGTTATTGGTGATGATATGCATGCCTAATGTAGATGGGCTTCGAGAGTTGATTCTTGAGGAGGCCCACAGCTCGTGGTATTCCATCCATCCGGGTGCAGCGAAGATGTATCAAGATCTGAGACAACATTATTGGTGGAGGTGGATGAAAAAAGGATATTGTTAGATTTGTAGCTCGGTGTCTCAACTGCCAGCATGTCAAGTATGAGCAGCAAAGACCCGGTGGATTGCATCAGAAGTTTGTTATTCCTTAGTGGAAGTGGGGGCGGATCACCATGGACTTTATAGTTGGGCTCCCACAGACTTCTAGGAGGTTCGATGCTATATGGGTTATTGTGGATCGGCTGACCAAGTCCGCGGACTTCATTCCTGTTGGTACTACTAATACTTAGGAATAGTTAGCTGAGATTTATATTCGGGAGATTATTTAATTGCATGGTGTTCCAGTTTCCATCATTACTGATAGAGGTACTCAATTCATATCGCAGTTTTAGAGGGTCGTGCAAAGAGAGTTGGGTACTCAGGTTGAGTTGAGCACAACTTCTCATCCTCAGACGGACGGGCAGTCCGAGCGCACCATTCAGATACTAGAGGACATCTTGCGAGCTTGTGTTATTGATTTATAGGACCAGTTTCTGCCACTCGCGGAGTTTGCATATAATAAATAGTTATCAGTCGAGTATTCAGATGGCTCCATATGAGGCTTTGTATGGGAGGAGCTGTAGATCTCCGGTTGGTTGGTTTGAGCCGGGTGAGTCCAGGCTCTTGGGTACGGATTTGGTTCAGGATGCGTTAGATAAGGTGAAGTTGATTTAGGAGCGGCTTCGCACGGCGTAGTCTAGGTAGAAGATTTATGCAGACTGGAAGGTCCAGGATATGTCTTTCATGGTCGTGGAGAAGGTTCTGCTGAAGGTGTCACCCATGAAGGGTGTTATGCGATTTGTAAAGAGGGGCAAGTTAAGTGCCCGGTTCATTGGGCCTTTTGAGGTGCTTCAAAGAGTAGGGGAGGTGGCTTATAGACTTGCTTTTCCACCCAGCTTATCGAATGTTCATCCAGTGTTGCACATTTCCATGCTTCGGAAGTATGTTGGTGACCTGTCTCATGTTTAGGACTTCAGTTCGGTTCAGCTAGAGGGTGATATGTCTTATGAGGTCCAGTAGCCATTTTTGGTCGTCAGGTCAGAAGGTTGAGGTCTAAGGATACAGCTTCAGTGAAGGTGCAGTGGAGAGGGAAGCCGGTGGAGAATGCCACCTGGGAGACCGAGCGGGATATGCGGAGTAGATATCCCCACCTATTTGAGGCTCCAGGTACGTTTCTAGACCAGTTCGAGGACGAACATTTGTTTAAGAGGGGGAGGATGTAACGACCCGGCCAGTCGTTCCGAGATTTTAGCCCTGTTTCCCCTAATTCTACTTCATTTTGTGTCATTTATCTCCTTAGGTTCGGAGTGGTTGTGGAGAAAAATGAGACACTTAGTCTCTTAAGTTCGTTTAGTAGTTGAAAAAGTCAACCAGAAGTTGACTTATAGGTAAATGATCTCAGAATGTGGTTTTTGTGGCTCAGATAGCTTCGTTAGGTGATTTGGGACTTAGGAGTGTGTGTGGAATATTGTTCAAAGGTCCGGAGTAGAATTAGGCTTTAGCGAAATTAGATTCTTGGTAATTTTTGGTCGGCAGTGGAGAATTAGCTATCGGGGTCGGAATGGAATTCCAGAAGTTGGGATAGGTTCGTAGTCTCATTTGGGATGTGTGTGCAAAATTTCAGGTCATTCGTACGTGGTTTGGTTGGTTTTGGCATTGTTGGCAAATTTCGGAAGTTTAGAAATCCTTAGGCTTGAATTATGGTGTTATTTGGTGTTTTGATGTTGTTTTGGGTGTTCTGGGGGTTCGACTTAGTTCGTGTGATGATAGGTGACGTGTTGGTATATTGTGTTGAGTCTTCGAGGGACTCGAGCATGTTTCGTATGGTTAACAGATTAAATTTGGGAAGTTGAACTACTAAAAATATGCTGGTGTGATTCTTCTGGTGTGGCCGCACATACAGATGGGGAGCCGCAGGTGCAACGATCGCAGGTGTGGTGTGGCCATCACAGAAGCGGAAGTGGAGGCCTGGGTAGTTAGTGCAGGTGCTGAAGTTTGGTCGCACCTACAAGCCCACAGGTGCAAGTAGTGGGCCGCAGATGCAAAGTGGTTGTTTAAGTGACTTATTGTAAGTGCCAACCTGGGACCGCATGTGCGGTTTTGCTGGGCAGAAGGTATAAATAGTTGCCTTCGTGAAATTTGGTCATTTTTCCACCATTTGTATGAAGGCTTAGAGCTTTTAGAGAGGATTTGAAGAGGGATTCGTGGGTTAACACCTGGAGGTAATGTTTTTGAACTCAATACTCGATTCTATGATGATTCCTAACTGATTAGAGGTGAAATTTATGGGAATTAAGGGATAAAATTGGGGTATTAGTGCTTGAAATTGGAGACTTTGATTTGAGGATTTGGGGGACCATTTGTTGTCGCATTTTGATGTATTTGGTATGTATGGACTCGTGAGAATGTAAGGATTCTAGTTTTGCAATTTTTATCAGAATCCAAGACGTGGGACCGGGGTTCGGGCGTCACGACCCAAATTCCCAATCCATGGGATCGTGATGGCGCCAAACACCATACTTGCTAGGCAAGCCAATGTTAGAAATTCAACTAACCGTTTCCTTTTCAAAAATTTACTTCACCACAATAAAACAATTTAGAGTAAATACAAAAACTACTACTGCCCAAAAATACTACCAGAATAATATTCAAAATAGCAATAACGAGCCATGAACTAACACTAACTATACAACTACCCAGAGTCTAGTGTCACAATCCACAAACTACTAAAGAGTACTATAAATAATTGGGCTGAAAGAAATATGTCTCTGTTTTGAACAAAATAAAAGAACAATTTAAATAGATACAGGAGGACTCCAAGAATCTACAGACGGCAGCAGATCTGCCTCATATCTCTGCGCGTATAGAATCAGCAACTACTTTCACCTGGCTTTGAGCGGTACCTGGATCTGCACAAGAAGTGCAGAGTGTAGTATCAGTACAACTGACCCCATGTACTGAGTAAGTTCCGAGCCTAACCTCGGCAAATAAGTGATGAATCTAGGACAGTTTACCACATAAAACCTGGACATGTACCAACATACTAGCAGCAACAATAGAAATTAAAGAGTTAACATTATATCCAATAATGGGAAGGGATCATCCTATGGGGAATTTAACATAAGAAGCGAGAAAAATAAGAAGACAATAATAAAAAATAATTTAATGCAATAAGAATAGAAAAGGAACTCGCACGGAACCACCCTTCGTGATTTTACTCTCATCCTCCCCATATCATAAATAAGCATACACGGCATCACCCTTCGTGCTTTTACTCTCACAAAGTATTTCATTCAGGCACGAAATCACCCTTCGTGCTTTTACTCTCACAATGTACTTCATTCAGGCATGACATCACCCTTCGTGCTTTACACTCATCCTCACAATAGAATATATTTGGGTCATGCACGGCATCACCCTTCGTGCTTTACACTTCTCCTTACCAATCACTGAATCATTAACAACATACAAAGAGGGATTCCACAGGAAATCGATATTTCATCATAGTTTCTTTTATCATATATCATTTCAATCTCAATTCAATATTCATAAGGGATTTCACAAGAAATAAGTGTTCCAACATAGTGTCTAGCGTCATTTGATATTTAAATCTCAACTCAGTGTTCACAATATTATCCATCATGGTGGAACCGGTTACCAAACTTCTAAAATTTCAACAACAACGATAATCACAAGTAATAGGCTTTACAACTACCAAAATAACAAGAATTTACTTTCACTCGCATGTTATGACCTGACCACAACGTATAGGTACTCGTCACCTCACCTATACATTGGATTTAGCAAAACAGGTAACAAGTAGTCACACAATACGTATTCCCTCAAGCTAATGTTAGACACAACACTTACCTCGAATTCACCGGCCACTCACTGCTCAAGCACTGCTTTTCCTTTAGATTTGGGCTTCAACTCACTCGAATCTAATCACAATTGGGTTCAATATCATTAGTTATTGCTAAAGGTATTAAATTTAATGAAAAACTATGGTTTTTCTATGTTTTCTTATCATATATGAAAATCGACCCCAGACCCACTTGGTCTAAACTCAAGGTTCGGACCAAAATTCATTTACCTATTCTCCCCTCGATCTCGGATATACAATTGGTTTTGGAATCCGACCTCAATTCGAGGTCTAAATTCCAAAATTTTGAAATTCCTAAGTTCTACCCAAAAACCGCAATTTTTACCATGAAAACTCTAGATTTTTTATTGAAATCTTGTTAAAGTTGTTAGGGATTGAAAGGAATTAGTTAGAGATCACTTACCAATGATTTGGAGAAGTTTGGGTCTTTGGAAAATCGCCTATGGAGGTTTAGGGTTTGAGAGAATTGAAAAAGAGGTGAAAATCCCGTCTAAAATCTGTTTTAACAGGTTGCGGATCTCGCATTTGTGATCAGGGTTTCACAACTTCAAATTCCAGCAACCATCACAAATGCGATGAAATTGTCGCATTTGCGGCTTCTGAGGGATTCCGCACTTGCGACTAGAATCGTATTTGCGAGATCAGAATGTAACGACCCGGTTCGTCGTTACGTAGAACCTGCATTATAATTACTATTCTTGACTTGTCATAGGTTGGTTATACTGTTATTGATGTGTTAGAGTTGGTAGGCTTGAAATCGGAATCGTTGTAGTGAGAGTTTATCTACTTAGTCCTTAAAAATAGCCTTAAAGTTGAAAAAGTCAACTGAGAGTTTACTTATGGGGAAACAACCTCGGAATGTGTATTTTATGGCTCAGATAGTTTCGTTAAGTTATTTGGGACTTGGGAGTGTATTCGGAATATTTTTGTGATGTCCGATGTAGAATTAGGCTTGAATTGGCGAAAGTTAGTTTTTGGTGATTTCCGATCGGCAGTGGAAAATAGCCTATCAGGGTCGGAATGGAATTCCGAAAGTTGGAACAGGTTTGTAATTTCATTTTGGATATGTCTGCAAGATTTTAGGTCAATCGGAGTTGTTTTGGATAGTTTCGGCATCATTGGTGGATTTTAGAAATTTCAAAGTTCTTAGGCTTGAATCCGATGTAAGTTTGGTGTTTTGATGTTAGTTTTGGTGTTTTGAGAGTGAAACTAAGTTTGAATGATGTTGTGGGATATGTTGGTAGGCTTGTTTGGGGTACCGAGGGGCTCGGGATTGATTTCGGTTAGTTAACGGGCATTTTTGGACTTAGAGAATTGCTGGTTTTCTGGTTTTGGTGTAGCAGACTTTTACTCTCTGCGATCACATAGGGGGATCCGCGATCACGTAGTTCAATCAAGAGGGGCAGCATTTTTACACTCTGTGATCGTATAAGTGTGCTCGTGATCGCAGAGGTCGAGCAGGTCAAGTATACCGATCGCGTGACTTTGCCTGCGATCGCGTAGGGTCATGACAGGCGCATGGGGGTGTGGTCAAAGAGTCTTCGCAATCGCGTGCATTTGCTTGAGATCGCGTGAGGTTGAGCTGTTGTGAACCGCGATCGCAGTGAAGAAATTACTTGGCAGTATATAATTAAACCCTCCGCGACTTAAACCCTTTTTACACCATTTTTGGACGGACAGAGAGCTTTGGGGGAGATTTTTGAATAGGGAAATCATTGTTCTACATAGAGGTGAGTGTTTTGGAACTTAAAACTCATTTATGGATGATTATAGAACATAATATTAGTGTTAAATTCACGAAAATCAGTAGAAAAATGTGGGTTTAGTGCTTGAGATTTTGAGGCCTTTAGGGATTGATTTGAGGGTCAAACGAACTCCGATTTTAGTGTTCTTTATTTGTACGGACTCGTGAGATGATGAAGAACAGTTTTGTATAAAAATTTCTGAGTTTCGGGATGCGGGTCCAGGGGTTGGGTTTTGACTAATTTCGGGTTTTGAGCTAAATTTGGTACTTTTCAATTGGAATTCATTCCTTAAGCATAATTTGATGTTAAAAATCTGAACTTGGTAGATTTGGAGCACTCATAGCTGGATTTAGAGGAAAAGGCACTGCGGAATAGTATTTTAGTCGGTTTTGAGGTAAGTAACGTTTTCAAACTTGGTTCTGAGGGTTCGAAACCCCGAGCTAAATGATTTATGACTATTGTTGAGGTGACGCACATGCCAAGTGACGGGCATGCGAGCGTGCACCAATTAATTGTGGCCTGGCTTATCCCATGGCACCACTTAGTGATTATTCCATGATGATATTTGCTCTTCTACTAATGTAGTAATTGTGAACATGTCAGAAATCATGCTAAGCATAAATGCTAGGCTTCACACCGAAAATGCTGAGACCCGAGTGGTCGTAAATTACTGTCTCATTTTGTGATTATTTAATGTCATATACTCAGTCCTGTTATAGCATATCACTTCATATCTCAGTCTCAGTATTGTTAATTACATGCATAGTTATCATTATTCGGGTTGATGGAGGCATTTGTGATCCATATGAGTGAGACTGGAGAGTAATGACTAAGTGAGGCCGAGAGCCTGTCATTGAGATAGTTATTAGAATGGACTGCACACTGCACTGATATTTTAATCATGCCTTCGTTATCTCGATATGGCGCTTGGGCCACTAGGGCCCCTCCGGAGTCTTTACACCCCAAGTGAGCGCATTGATGATGAGGGATGGATCTTCCCTGGGCATGGATCTTGTCTGAAGCCGATGTTATGTGAGGGATGGATCTTCCCTAGGCATCGATCTTGTCCGAAGCCGATGTTATGTGAGGGATGGATCTTCCCTGGGCATGGATCTTGTTCGAAGATGATATTATGAGAGGGATGGATCTTCCCTGGATATGGAAATTGCCCGAGTGTTGTATTCCGGAGATGGATCTTCTCCATGGGGGATGGACTGGCCTTTTTCCTCAGTACGGAGTGACTACGGTCACCGGTGTTTATACATATTCTGGGATGGAAATTCCCTGGGCCTGAGAGCCATATATAGTACTGAGTGGACTTCTTTGGGAGAGCTGTGAGCACTATGTGAATATCCATATTGGTTTCATACATATATTTTATGATGGCACGTAGAGTATACAGGCATACTTGGCATATTTTTCTCATCCTGATAAACTGTTAGCATGTCTAAATTTTGTATATTATTTATTGTAAAATTTTGAGGTTTTGTCCGTCACTACTTCTCAGCTCATAGTTTGGGTTCGTTACTTCTGAGTTGGTGTACTCACGTTACCCCCTGCACCTTGTGTGCAGATCCAGGTACACCGGGACTCGGTAGTGGATATTGAGCAGCGGTCCGCGTTTTCATTTCAGTTGTCGAGGTAGAAGTTGGCGATTGCGACCTCGTCTTCTCTTTCTTATTCTACCTGTTGTTATTTATTTTGAGACAATGTTGTCCATTTCTCCTTTTCTTTGCTTTATGTTATAGTAGCTCATGACTGAGTGACACCGGAGTCGGGGTTGGAGGTTTAAATTTAGTTTTTCAAATATTGTTTTAACTTCAGATTCTTAGTATTGTTAATAAACTCGTTTAAAAATTGCATTCCTTACTGAAAATTGAATTTAGCTTAGCTTAAAAGGGAGGCTTTCCTAGTTCCACGACAGGCGCCATCACGACTCCGAAATTACGTCGTGACAAGATGGTATCAGAGCGCCAAGTTAAATAGGACACACCAGTCATGAGCAGTTTTAATAAAGTCTTACGGATTGGTACGGAGACGTCTGTACTTATCTTCGAGAGGCTACAGAACCCTTAGGAAGAATCCCACATTATTGAATTTTGTCGTGCGACTCTGTTGAATTCTCGAACTAAACTTTTGGTGTTTTCATTCTCTCACTGATGGTGAGGAACCGTGCTACCGATCGTGGTGATCATACACTAGCAAGACCAGTTGGAGGTCGAGGTCGTGGCGGAGAGAGGGGTGTAGCCTGCTTAGCAGTCGGGGCAGTACCTGTGGACCCTCCCACTGCTCAGGATCAGGTCCCTGCAGTTGAGATCACCAGCAGTGCCCATTGTGATTCCGGGATTCCAGGAAACCCAAGCCCAGATTTTAACGGTGAGCACCAGCCTGGCACAGGCTGTCGCCACATCTACTACTGCTGATACTTCTCAGGCCAGGGGAGGCACTCAGACTCTAGCTGCCCGGACACCTAAGCAGGTTAATTAGGGGCTTCAGACACCTGGGACAGTTCCAGTGCAGTCGGTTGCCCCAGCCTAAGATTTTGTGGTCCTAGCTTTAGCAGATGATGAGCAGTGCAGATTAGAGAGGTTTAGTAGAATCCAGCCTCCGATTTTTAGTGGTACTGAGGGCGAGGAAGCCTAGGGCTTTTTGGAAAAGTATCAGAGGATCCTTCGCACAGTGGGAATACTGGAGGATATTGGGGTCCCATTTACTACCTTCCAGTTCGCAGGAGCTCCACTCGCTTGGTGGGAGGCCTATGAGAGGCGTAGACCTGCTGATGTAGCAGCCCTTACCTTGCGTCAGTTCTCCATTCAATTCCTGGAGAAGTATATACCGCATTCCCCCAGGGAGGAGCCGTAGGGAGTTCGAGCAGTTGCGTCAGGAGTACATGACAGTGATGCAGCATGAGATGAAGTTCTCTGAATTGGCCCGTCATGCTATTTGGCTAGTTCCCACGGATAGGGAGAGAATCAGGGGTTTGTTGATGGCCTCACTTATCAGCTTCGGATTTTTCTGACTAGGGAGAGGATATCTGGCACTTCTTTTGAGGATGTGGTTGACATTTCCCGAGAGATTGAGTCGGTTTGCCGCCAGGAGCGGATCGAGAGGGAGTCCAAGAGGTCTCGAGGATCTGCGAGTTTTGGTGGGGTTCTTTCAGGGGGGGCAGCCTCAGCCCGGCAGAGGCGGTCCATTCAGGCAGGCTCAACCAAGTTGCTCAGGTTATCGTGGTGGATCAGTTGGTCATGATCCTCATAGTTCACATCAGGTGCAACCATCTTTCAGTGCCCTGCCAGCTCAGGTTTCATCTTTGGCACCATCGGTTCAGAGTTCATCTATGCCTGGTTCTTTCAGTGTTTATCCTGGTGCTAGGGGTTCCCTTCAGTCCCCGGTGCTATTCTTCGAGAGAGATTGCTTTGAGTGTGGAGATGTGGGCCATATTAAGAGGTTTTGCCCACGTATTGCAAGAGGTACTTATCAACAGAGGATTCATCCCGTGGCTTCAGAATCAGTAGCTGCACCGCCCGCCCAGGCAGCTAGAGGTGGGGGTTAGGCAGGTAGGGGTCGCCCAAGAGGGGGAGGTCGATCCGGTGGTGACCAGGCCTGATTTTATGCATTCCCAGCCAGACCGGATGAGATGGCTTCTGATGCCGTAATCCCAGGTATTGTTTGAGTCTGTCACGAGAAGCTTAAGTTTTAATTGACTCTGGTTTTTCATATTCACATGTTCATCATAATTTAGCCCATTCTCTAGATACGCCCCGTGAATCTTTTGTTACATTTGTTCATGTGCTCACCCTTGTAGGTGATGTTGTTGTTATAGACCGTGTGTGTCGGTTATGTTTGGTACCTATTGGGGGTCTGGAAACCCAGGTGTGTGCTTGGTAAGGTTATTCGGCGGTTGATGGCTTTTGGAACAACCCTTGGCACGTTCCAGGACGAGCGTTTGTTTAAGAGGGGGAGAATGTAACGACCCTGTCCGTCGTTACGAAAAACCTGCATTATAATTACTATTCTTGACTTGTCATAGGTTGTTTATTCTTTTATTGATGAGTTAGAGTTGGTAGGCTTGAAATCGGAATCGTTGTAGTGAGAGTTTAGACACTTAGTCCTTAAAAATAGCCTTAAAGTTGGAAAAGTCAATTCAGAGTTTACTTATGAGGAAATGACCTCGGAATGCAGATTTTATGGCTTGGATAGCTTCGTTAGGTGATTTGGGACTTAGGAGTGTGTTCGGATTATTTTTGTGATGTCTGGTGTAGAATTAGGCTTGAATTGGCAAAAGTTGGTTTTTGGTGATTTCCGATCGGTAGTGGAAATAGGCTATCGGGGTCGGAATGGAATTCCAGAAGTTGAAAAAGGTTCGTAATGTTATTTTGGATGTGTCTGCAAAATTTCAGGTCAATCGGAGTTGTTTTTTATAGTTTCGGCATCATTGGTGGATTTTAGAAATTTCAAAGTTCTTAGGCTTGAATCCAATGTAAATTTTGTGTTTTGATGTTAGTTTTGGTGTTTTGAGACTGCAACTAAGTTTTAATGATGTTATGGGATATGTTGGTAGGCTTGGTTGGGGTCCAGAGGGGATCGGGATTGATTTCGGTTGGTTATCGGGCATTTTTGGACTCAGAGAATTGTTGGTTATCTGGTTTTGGTGCAACAGACTTTTACTCTCTGCGATCGCGTAGGGGGAGACATGATCGCGTAGTTCAATCAAGAGGGGCAGCATTTTACACTCTACGATTTCATAAGTGTGATCGCGATCGCAGAGGTCGAGCAGGTCAAGTATTGCGATATTGTGGCCTTGCCTGCGATCGCGTAGGGTCATGACAGGCGCCTGGGGGTGAGGTCAAAGAGTCTTCGCAATCGCACGCATTTGGTTGCGATCACGTGAGGTTGAGCTGCTGTGAACCGTGACCGCGTGGCTTTTGCCGCGATCACAGTGAAGAAATCACTAGGTAGTATATAATTAAACCCTCTGTGACATAAACCCTTTTTACACCATTTTTGTACGGACAGAGAGCTTTGGGGGCGATTTTTGAAGAGGGAAATCATTGTTCTTCATAGAGGTAAGTGTTTTGGACCTTAAAACTCATTTATGGATAATTATAGAACATAATATCAGTATTAAATTCACGAATTTTAGTAGAAAAATGTGGGTTTAGGGCTTGAGATTTTGAGGCCTTTAGGGGTTGATTTTAGGGGTCAAACGAACTCCGATTTTAATGTTCTTTATATGTACGGACTCGTGAGATGATAAAGAAAAGTTTTGTATAAAAATTTCTGAGTTTCGGGATGCGTGCCCAAGGGTCGGGTTTTGATTAATTTCGGATTTTGAGCTAAATTTGGTACTTTTCAATTGGAATTCATTCCTTGAGCATAATTTGATGATAAAAATCTGAACTTGGTAGATTTGGAGCACTCAGAGGCCGGATTAAGAGGCAAAGGCACTGCGGAATAGTATTTCAGCCGATTTTGAGGTAAGTAACGTTTCCAAACTTGGTTATGAGGGTTCGAAACCCCGAGCTAAATGATTTATGACTATTGTTGAGGTGACGCACATGCCAAGTGACGGGCATGCGAGCGTGCACCGAGTAATTGTGGCCTGGAAAATCCCATGGCACCTCTTAGTGATTATTCCATGATGATATATATGCCTCTATTAATGTGGTAATTGTGAACATGTCAGAAATCATGTTAAGCATAAATGCTAGGCTTCATGCTGAAAATGCTGAGACCCGAGTGGTCGTATATTAATGTCTCATTTTTTGATTATTTGTTGTCATACTCAGTCCTCATAGCATATCACTTCATATCTCAGTCTCAGTATTGTTAATTACATGCATACTTATCATTTTTTCGGGATGATGGAGGCATTTGTGATCCGTGTGAGTGAGACTGAAGAGTAATGACTGAGTGAGGCCGAGAGCCTATTATTGAGACAGTTATGAGAATGGACTGCACACTGCAGCGACATTTAAATCATGCCTTCATTTGGTTTGATATGGCGCTTGGGCCACTAGGGCCCCTCCGGAGTCTTTACACCCCAGTGAGCGCATTGATGATGAGGGATGGATCTTCCCTGGGCATGGATCTTGTCCGAAGCCGATGTTATGTGAGGGATGGATCTTCCCTAGGCATGGATCTTGTCCGAAGCCGATGTTATGTGAGGGATGGATCTTCCTGGGCATTGATCTTGTCCGAAACTAATATTATGAGAGGGATGGATCTTCCTTGGATTTGGAAATTGTCCGAGTGCTGTATTTCGGAGATGGATCTTCTCCGTGGGGGATGGATTGGCCCTTTTCCTCTGTATGGAGTGACTATGGTCACCGGTGTTTATGCATATTCCAGGATGGAACTTCCCTGGGCCTGAGAGCCATATATAGTACTGAGTGTACTTCTGTGGGAGAGCTGTGAGCACTATATGCATATCCATACTGATTTCATACATATATTTTATGATGGCACGTAGAGTATACTGGCATACTTGGCATATTTTCTCATCCTGATAAACTGTTAGCATGTCTAAATTATGTATATTATTTATTGTAAACTTTTGAGGTTTTGTCCGTCACTATTTCTCAGTCTATAGTTTGGGTTCGTTACTTCTGAGTTGGTGTACTCACGTTAAACCCTGCACCTTGTGTGCAGATCCAGGTACACCGGGACCCCGATAGTGGATATTGAGCAGCGGTTAACGTTTTCATTGGAGTTGTCGAGGTAGCAGCTGGCGATCACGACCTCGTCTTCTCTTTCTTATTCTATCTGTTGTTATTTATTTTGAGACAATGTTGTCCATTTCTCCTTTTCTTTGCTTTATGTTATAGTAGCTCATGAGTGAGTGACGCCGGATCCGGGGTTGGAGGTTTAAATTTAGTTTTTCAAATATTGTTTTAACTTCATATTCTTAGTATTATTAATAATCTCGTTTAAAAATCGCATTCCTTACTAGAAATTGAATTTAGCTTAGTTTAAAAGGGAGGCTTGCCTGGTTCCACGACAGGCGCCATCACGACCCCGAAATTGGGTTATGACATAGAGGTTGGCCCAGGACTTCGCATTTGGAAGCCTGATCTCGCAATTGCGAGATCATAAGCCTCCCAACACCAGATATCAGTTGAGTGAAATTTTTCTAAGTCTAAACACTCCATAGCCTACCCGAAACTCACCCGAGCCCTCGGGGCTCCTAACCAAACATGCACACGAGTCTAAAAACATCATACGGACTTGATCGTTTGATCAAATCATCAAAATAACATCAAAAACAACAAATTTAACCTTAAAACTCAAGATTGCCTCAAGAACACTCAAATTTCTAACTTTTCAACCGGACGTCCAAATCACGTCAATTCAACTCCGATTCTCATCAAACTTCACATATAAGACTTAAATATCAAAACAAACTTGTTCCGGTCTCCGGAAGCAAAATATGGACCCGATACCAACGATTTCAGACATTATTTCATTTCTTTATTTCCTGTAAAAACCAGCACAACAATTTTCTCCAAAAATTGTTTTCTAAGGCTATGGACCTCAGAATTCAATTCCGGGCATATGCCCAAGTTCCATATTTTACTGCGGACCTCCTGGGATCGTCAGAACACAAATCCGGGTCCATTTAGTCAAAATATTGACCAAAGTCAACTATAAACTAAATTTTAACTCTAGAAATTTCTATTTCTCATATTTTCACATAAAAGCTTTCCGGATTCACGCCCGGACTACGCATGCAACTCGAGGAAATTAAAATTAGTCTTTTTAAGGCTAATAAGCCTAGAATGGAGTCTGAATTCGTAAAATGACCCTTTGGGTCATCACAATCTCCATTGTAAAACAAACGTTCGTCCTCGAACGGACATAGAAAATTACCTGAACTGGCAAACAAGTACGGATATCTACTCTGGACATCCGAATCATACTCCCATGTAGCTACCTCAACAGGCTAACCTCTCCACTACACTCGAACTGAAGGATAACTCTTTGATCTCAAATGACGAACCTGCCGGTCTAAAATGGCTGTCGGCTTCTCCTCATAAGTCAAATCTTTGTCCAATTCGACAGAGCTGAGATCCAACCCGTGGGACAGGTCACCATCATACTTCCGGAGCATAGACACATAGAATACCGGATGAACTGAGGATAACCCTGGAGGCAACACAACTCTATAAGTTATGTCCCCCTCTCTCTTGGAATCTCAAATGGTCTGATATACCTAGGGCTTAAATTGCCCTTCTTCCCAAATCTCATGACACCCTTCATGGGCGATATCCAAAGTAATACTCTCTCTCCAACCATGAATGTCACATCACGAACCTTACGGTCGGCGTAACTCTTTTGCGTAGACTGAGCTACACGAAGTCGATCATGTATAACCTTGACCTTATCTAAGGCCTCCTGAACTAAGTATGTACCCAATAACCGAGCCTCTCCCGACTCAAACCACCAAACTGGCGATCTACAACGTATACCATATAATGCCTCATAAGGAGCCATATGAATGCTCGACTGATAACTATTATTGTAGGCAAATTCTGCTAATGGCAAGAATTGATCCCAAGAACCTCCAAAATCAATAACACAAGCGCGGAGCATATCCTCCTAAAGATCTTAATAGTACGCTCGGAATATCCGTCCATCTGAGGATGAAATGATGTGCTCAACTCAACTCGTTACCCAACTCTCACTGAACTGCTCTCCAAAAGTACGAGGTAAACTGCGTACCTCGATCAGAAATAATAGACACGGGCACACCGTGAAGGCGAACAATCTCTCGAATATATTTATCTGCCAATCGCTCCGAAGTATAAGTACTTGCCACTGGAATGAAATGTGCTGATTTAGTCAGCCTATCCACAATAACCCAAATGGCGTCGAAATTCCTCTGAGTCTGTGGGAGTCCAACAACGAAGTCCATAGTGATACGCTCCCACTTCCACTTAAGAATCTCTATCTACTGAAGTAAACCACCGGGTCTTTGATGCTCATATTTCACCTATTGGTAATATAAACAACGAGCCACATAAGCAACAATATCCTTTTTAATACTTCTCCACCAATAGTGGTGTCGCAAGTCCTGGTACATCTTGGCAGCACCCGGGTCAATAGAATACTTAAAACTGTGAGCCTGCTCAAGGATCAACTCACGATGTCCATCAACATTAGGCACACATATACGACCATGCATCCTCAAAACACCGTCATCTCCAACTGTAACCTTCTTGGCACCACTGTGCCGAACGGTGTCCCTAAGGACCATCAAGTGCGGGTCATCATCCTGCCAATCTCTGATAAGGAATACCGAGCAACTGTACAAGCTAGAACATGGCTGGGCGAAATGTCCAACCTCACGAACTGATTAGCCCACATCTGAATATCTGAAGCTAACAGTCTCTCACCAGCTGGAATAAATGCAAGGCTGCCCATACTTACTGCCTTCCTACTCAATGCATTAGCCACCACATTAGCCTTTCCTGGATGATACAATATAGTGACGTCATAATCTTTCAATAACTCTAGCCATATCCTATGTCTCAAATTAAGATCCTTTTGCTTGAACAAGTATAGGAGGATACAATGATCCGTGTAAACCTCACATGGCACGCCATAAAGATAGTGCCTCCATATTTTCAATGCGGGAACAATGGCGGCCAACTCCAAGTCATGAACATGATAATTCTTCTCATGAACTTTCAACTTCCGAGACGCATATGCAATCACCCTGCCATCCTGCATCAATACTGCTCCGAGCCTAACATGGGAAGCATCACAATATACTGTAAAAGATCCTAAACTTGATGGAAACACCAACACCGGTGCTGAAGACAAGGCTGTCTTGAGCTTCTGAAAGCTCGCCTCACACTCATCTGATCTTTTAAATGAGGAACCCTTCTGAGTCAATCTCTTCATCGGGGTTGCGATAGATGAGAACCCCTCCACAAAACGACGGTAGTATCCCGCCAAACCCAAGAAGCTCCTGATTTCCGTGGCTGAAGTGGGTCTAGGCCAGTTCTTGACTGCCTCTATCTTCTTAGGATCTACCTCAATACCCTCTGCTGATATGATATGACACAAGAAAGCTATTGAATCTAACTAGAATCCACACTTTGAAAATTTTGCATACAACTGATTATCCCTCAAAGTCTGGAGTGTTATACGGAGCTTCTACTCATGCTCCTCCCGACTGCGGGAGTATATAAGAATATCATCAATGAACATAATTACGAAGGAATCCAGATAAGTCTTGAAAACCTGATTCATCAAATCCATAAAGGCTGCTGGTACATTAGTTAAACCAAAAGACATCACCAAAAATTCATAGTGCCTATACCTTGTCCGAAAGGCTGTCTTAGGAACATCGGACGCCCTAATCTTCAACTGATGGTAGCCCAATCTCATATCAATTTTCGAAAACACACTGGCACCTTGAAGTTGATCAAATAAATCATCAATTCTCGGTAATGGATACTTATTTTTTATAGTAATCTTACTCAGCTACCGGTAATCTATACACATTCTCGTCGATCCATCCTTCTTCTTTACGAACAAAATTGGTGCACCTCAGGGCAAGACACTAGGCCTGACAAAACCCTTATCAAGCAAGTCTTGCAACTGTTCTTTCAATTTTGGTGGGGCCATCTGGTATGGAGGAATAGAAATGGGCTGAGTTCCCGGAGCCACATCAATAAAAAAATTGATATCCCTATCGGGTGGCATCCCCGGCAGGTCTGCATGAAACACTTCGGGAAACTCCCTAACAATAGGCACTGACTCTATTGAAGAAATTTTGGCATCAGAATCATGAATATGAGCCAAATAATCCAAACATCCCTTCTCAACCATGCGACGAGCCTTGGCATAAGAAATCACTCTGCTGGGAGAATGATCACAAATCCCTTTCCATTCTAACCGAGGAAATCCTAGCAAAGCCAAAAGTAACTGACTTGGCGTGATAGTCTAAGATGGCATAATAAGGTGAAAATCAATCCATGCCCAATATGACATCAAAATCGACCATGTCACGAAGAAAAAGGTCTACACTAGTTTCAAGACCCTCAATAACGACTACGCCCGAACGATATACATGATCTACCACAATAGCATCCCCCACCGGTATAGACACATAAACAGGGACACTCAAGGAGTCACAGGACACAACCAAATACGAGCCAAAATATGATGATATATAAGAATAAGTAGACCCCGGATCAAACAAAACTGAAGCAGCTCTATTACAAACTGAAATGGTACCTGTGATAACTGTATTGGAGGACTCCGCCTTGGGTATGGCTGGAAATGCATATAATCGGGGATGGGCCCCACCACCCTGAACTACGTCACGGAGATGACCCTTGATAGGTGGACCTCCACCTCTTATGGGCTGGCCTCCACCTCTAGCGGACTGGTCTCCACCTCTAGCATTCTGACCTCTACATCTGGCTACCTGACCCCTACCCCTAGCTAGCTAGGCAGGTGGTGCTGCAACTAGTGCCGGAACTATAGCACGAGAATTCTAGTACTGAGAATTATCTGACGCATGAGGTAAATACCTAGGAGTCTGGTTCGGGTCACCACAAGTATAACCAGACCTCCGTTGTCGAGACTGTTGGCCGGCAAACTGACCCTATCGACCTGGATAACCCCCCTGAAAGATTTGAAGAGGAGGTGCATTAATAGGGGCTGGCTGATCGAAATAAGGCAAATGAGAGACACGGCCACCTGGGCCCCCTAGGTCGTCTGAAGTGCTGAATTAAATGGCCAGGAAAGATGGCCTCTGTCCTGAGTACCCCCACCTCTAGATGAGACACCACTAAATCCACCGGAATGGCAAGGTCTCTTGTCTGACCCCTGACCTCCCATCCCATAACCAACTCAACTCTCCTGGCCACATTGGCCGCGTCCTGAAAGGAAATCTCAGCCCCCGTCACTTTGTCCATCTACAACCTGATGGGCTTAGCAAGGCCCTCAATAAATCTCTTAACTCTCTCTCTCTCTCTCTCTCTCTCTCTCTGTGGGTAACAAAATAATATCATGCCGAGCCAAATCCACAAAGCGGTTCTCATAATGGGTAACTATCATGCCGCCCTTCTGAAGACGCTCAAACTGACGACGCTTCTCTTCTCTAGTAATGATAGGCAAAAATTTCTCCAAAAAGAGGTGAGAAAACTGATCCCAAGTCAGAGCAGGTGACCCAGCTTGTCTAGTCAACAAATAATCCCTCCACCTTTTCTTAGCGGAACCGTCATCTGAAACGCGGTGAAGTCGACCCCATTGGTCTCCAAAATACCCATATTACGAAGTACCTCATGAAAGTTATCCAGATATTCCTGAGGATCCTTTAAAGTAGCACCACTGAAGTGAACAGGAAAAATCTTGATGAACCTGTCCAGTCTCCACAAAGCATCGAAAGTCATAGGTGCCTCGTCAGCAATCGGAGCTGCAGCATTTGTCTGAACTACCCCAACTGGGTTGGCTGCTGGGGTATGGACCTGGGGAGTAGTCTGATCAGGAGTGTGGTAGTAGGATTCTGGACCGTTCCTCTAGCCTTAGATACGGCTACTGCAATAGGGAGTGTGCCAGTCTGGGCTACACTCTCCATAAGGCCCACTAATCGGACAAAAGCATCCTGAAGCACCGGGGCAGCAATGAACCCCTCTAGGACCTGAGTTGGGCCAGCTAGAACGGTCTGAGCTGGAGCCCCCTCATCAATCTCAACCTGAGGCTCTGCAGCTGGGGCTGCAGTATGAGCAACGGGCTGATTACTGCCCCTGCCTCAGCCTCTGACGTGGCCTCAGCCTCTGCCCCTAAAAGGAGTTGCTTCTGCTGATGGAGGACCGGATTGTTGGTTAGTGGAAGAGGAAGCACGTGTTCTCGCCATCTGTGAGAAAATATAAGAGTTCAATCAGTTTATTTTTGAGATATCAAGAATCGCACTACAGAGCAGAAATAAAATGAGTTTGTTCCTAACTCCATAGCCTCTGAGAGATAAGTACAGACGTCTTCGTACCGATCCCTCAGACTCTATTAAGCTTGTTCGTGAATTAAGAGACCTAGACAACCAAGCGCTCTGATACCAGTTTGTCACGACCCAAATTCCCAACCCACAGGATCGTGTTGGCGCCTAACACCATACCTCCTAGGAAAGCCAATGTTAAAAATTCAACTAAGTTTTTCCTTTTCAAAAATTTACTTCACCATAACAAAACAATTAAAAGTAAATACGAAAACTACTACTGCCCAAAAATAATACCTGAAAAATATTTGAAATAGCAATAACGAGCCACGAACCAATAATAACTACACAACTACCCAGAGTCTGGTGTCACAATCCACAAACTACTAAAGGGTACTACAAATAATTGGGCTGAAAGAAATATGTCTCTGTTTTGAACGAAATAAAACAGCAATTTAAATAGATAAGGGAAGACTCCAGGAATCTGTGAACGCCAGCATATCTATCTCGTGTCTCCGCGCGTATATAATCAGCAACTACTTTCACTTAGCTTTGACCGGTAGCAGGATCTGCACAAGAAGTGCAGAGTGTAGTATCAGTAAAACTGACCCCATATACTAAGTAAGTGTCGAGCCTAACCTCGGCGAAGTAGTGACGAGGCTAGGACAGGACACCACATCAAACATGGACATGTACAAACATACTAGCAGCAACAATAGAAATTAAAGAGTTAACATTATATCCAGTAATGGGAAGGGATCATGCTATGGGGAATTTAACATAAGGAGCGAGAAAAATAACAAGACAGCAATAAACAGTAATCAACAATAATTTAAAGCAATAAGAATAGAAAAGGAACTCGCATGACACCATCCTTCGTGCTTTTACTCTCATCCTCCACATATCATAAATAAGCATACACGACATCACCCTTCTTGCTTTTACTCTCACAATGTATTTCATTCAGACACGGCATCAACCTTCGTGCTTTTACTCTCACAGTGTACTTCATTCAGGCATGACATTACCCTTCTTGCTTTACACTCCTCCTCGCAATATAATATATTTGGATCATGCACGGCATCACCCTTTGTGATTTACACTCCTCCTTACCAATCACAAAATCATTAACAACATACAAAGAGGAATTTCACAGGAAATCGATATTTCATCATAGTTTCTTTTATCATATATCATTTCAATCTCAATTCAATATTCACAAGGGATTTCACAAGAAATCAGTGTTCCAACATAGTTTCTAGCGTCATTTGTTATTCAAATCTCAACTCAGTGTTCACAATATGATCCATCATGGTGGAACCGGATACTAAACTTCTAACATTTCAACAACAACGATAATCACAAGTAATATGCTTTACCTCTGCCAAAATAACAAGAATTTACTTTCACTCGCATGTTATGACCTGACCACAACGTATAGGTACTCGTCACCTCACCTATACATTGGATTTAACACCAAAACAGGTAACAAGTAGTCACACAATACCTATTCCCTCAAGCTAAGGTTAGACACAACACTTACCTCGAATTCATCGGCCACTCGCTGCTCAAGCACTGCTTTTCCTTTAGATTTGGGCTTCAACTCACTCGAATCTAATCACAATTGGGTTCAATATCATTAATTATTGCTAAAGGTATTAACTTTAATGAAAAACTATGGTTTTCCTATGTTTTCTGATCAAATATGAAAATCGACCCCGGGCCGCTTGGTCTAAACTCGAGGTTCGGACCACAATACGTTTACCCATTCTCCCCCGAGCCCGGATATACAATTGGTTTTGGAATCCGACCTCAATTTGAGGTCTAAATTCCCTAACTTTGAAATTCCTAAGTTCTACCCAAAAACCCCAATTTTTACCCTGAAAACTCTAGATTTTTTGTTGAAATCTTGTTAAAAGTTGTTAAGGATTGAAAGGAATTAGTTAGAGATCACTTACCAATGATTTGGAGAATTTTGGGTCTTTGGAAAATCACCTATGGAGGTTTAGGGTTAGAGAGAATTGAAAAAGAGGTGAAAATCCCGTCTAAAATTTGTTTTAACAGATTGCGGATCTCACGTTTGCGATCAGGGGTTCGCAATTGTGAACCCTTCAAATTTCAGCAACCATCGCAAATGCGACTTCCGAGGGATTCCACATTTGCGAGATTAGATGCTGGCCCAGGACTTTGCATTTGTGAAGCCTGATCTCGCAATTGCGAGATCAGAGGCCTGCCAACACCAGATATCAACTGAGTGAGCTTTTTCTAAGTCTAAACACTACGTAGCCTACCTGAAACTCACCCGAGCCCTCGGGGCTCTAAACCAAACATGCACGCAAGTCTAAAAATATCATACGGACTTGCTCGTGCGATCAAATCATCAAAATAACATCAAAACTACAAATTTAACCTCAAAACTAAAGATTTCCTAAAGAACACTCAAATTTCTAACTTTTCAACCGGACGTCCAAATCACTTCAATTTAACTCTGATTCTCATCAAACTTCACAGATAAGACTTAAATATCACGAAAAACTTGTTTCGAGCTCTGGAACCAAAATACGGGCCCGATACCAAGGATTTCAAACATTATTTCATTTCTTTATTTCCTTTAAAAACCAACACAACAATTTTCTTCAAAAATTGTTTTCTAAGGCTACGGACCTCGGAATTCAGATCCGGGCATACGCCCAAGTCCCATATTTTACTGTGGACCTCCCGGGATTGTTGGAACACAGATCCGGGTCCGTTTACTCAAAATGTTGACCAAAGTCAACTAAAAATCAAATTTTAACTCTCGAAATTTCTATTTCTCATATTTTCACATAAAAGCTTTCCAGATTCACGCCCGGATTGCTCACGCAACTTGAGGTTATTAAAATTAGTCTTTTTGAGGCTAATAAGCCTAGAATGGAGTTTAAATTCGTAAAATGACCCTTTGGGTCATCACATCGGGTTTGGCCAATTCGGAATTTTTTATTTGATTTGATAATTTTCGCGTGGGCTTTGTCCCTTTAGCATGTATTGATATTATGATTCTTATTTGGATAGATTCGAGGCGATTTGAGGCCGAGTCGAGCGGCAAGGGAATCGCAGAGTAGATTTTCATCCGGTTTGAGGTAAGTAATGATTGTAAATCTTGTACTGAGGGTATGAAACCCCGGACTTCGCATTGTATCACTATTTTTGAGTGGCACACATGCTAGATGATTAGTGTGTGACGTACACCGTTGGGGGATTGTGACTTGGTCCGTCCTGTAGCAACTAATAAGTTGCGTATTTGATTTCAAATCATATGATATTTTATGTTTTAAGGAATATTGCTATGTTTTGGGCTGAATGTCATATTTTGGCCTCGTGCCAAGTGTTTGGAGCCCTTGGGGGCTTTTTACTACTATTTCCTCCCTGTTTTAATTTGAAAGTTACAATCAGTCATGATTTTTTCCTGGTTACTGTTTAATTGAGTTTCATTACTCCACTTTGATGCATATGAAAGATGTTTTGGGACGAGTTCCCTGTTTTTACTGATATCCCAAGTGGGTTTTGAGAGGTTTCTAACTTAGTGAGGCTGAGGGCCTATGTTGTGAGGATTTTATGGGATCGGGATGTGCGCTGCAGCATGTTACACTGTATATGATATTTGAGAGGCCGAGAGCCTGAGTGAGTATGCCACGAGATGGCTTGTTATAGCGCTTGGGTTGTAGGAGTCCCTCCGGAGTCTGTACCACCCAGTGAGCGCGGGTACTGTTGGCCCAAGTAAAGTTTAGTTTTGAAGACTGACAAAGGAACTCAGGCATGAACCAGGTCCATCCCTTGTGTGCATAGAAACGGGAAAATTCGAGCATATGGGATGCACGTGAAGGAGATAAGCTTAAATTGGTGTATTTTATATCTATTGATCGAAAAGGTTGCATAATTGACAAGGAGAAGGACTCCTTAATCAAAGAGAACACTATCCAAGATAGGGAAGGAGTTAGAAGTTGAAATCAACTAGAACTCTTCCACCAAGAAAGAGTAGCATCAGAATTCTAGTTAATCTTTATTTACTAACTCTATAAATATCAGTGTTGTTCTCTTTTATAATTGATTCACACGTACTGAAGTTAAGCACGAACTGAGACTAAAATAGCAAGGAATTTTGTAAGCAATTCCTGTGACATTTAAGAGTGTGATCCTGAAGCTACACGAACCACATTGAAGAACCAGCTCCATAAAGAGTTTTATGAGTCCTTTATTTCTAGTTCAAAGTGTAGTAGGCGTTTTGAGTTGTACCTTTCAACTTTCTTATATGCAAATTGTACTAGGTATCTTAGTAGTATCTTTCAAGTTAAAGTTAAGTTGACGTAGTTGCAACAGCTTGTGGCGTGTTGCTATAAGGGTTAGAGATATTCCTTAGGTTTGCAATAGTTTTTAAACTTTGTTGTTGGCTCAGAGTTGTAGTGAAGTGTTTGGAGAAAATCATACAGGGTAGTAGGTCGTGGTTTTTTTCACCTTTTGAGCCGGGTGTTTTCCACGTAAAATACTTGTGTTCTTTACTTTCTGTATTTTATTATTCCGCAACAGTAGTAGTTGGAACACATAGAAGAACCAGGTCCTTCTATAATCAGTTTAAGCAAAAAATTGGACACTACACAAATCCCCCCCCCCCCTCTCTTGTGTGATATTGACGTAAAAACATCAATTGGTATTAGAGCAGGTTATCCTTGAATAGGCTAAAACCTTAGGAACAGATCAAGATGAGCGCACACCTGGAAATTAGGAAGGGAAATCCACTGATAGGCCTCCACTCTTTAATGGCCAGTACTACTCTTGGTGGAAAAACAGGATGAGAGATCACATCATCGGAGAACAATATGAGCTATGGGACATTTTCACTGATGGTCCTCTGTCTACCATGAAGAAGAAAGCTGAAAGAGTAGATGTGCCAAAAACAAGAGCTAACTGCAATGCTGAGGACTTGAGAAAATGGGAAAAGCATGTTAAGGCCAGGAAATGGCTTGTGTGTGGGCTTGGTCGAGACGAGTACAGTAGAATTCAAAGTTGTACCACTGCTAAGGAAATATGACACTTTGTAAGTGGCTCATGAAGGAACACCTTAAGTGAAGAGGTCCAGAGGAACACTGATTTATTCTTAATATGAGAATTTTACCATGAAGGAAGGGGAAATCATCCAGGAGATGTATACAAGGTTCACCACACTGACAAATGAACTTAAGTCTCTTGGAAGGGTTATTCTTGAAGAAGACAAAGTTGAGAAGATTTTGACAAGGGTTCTGCCAGTCTCTTGGAAAAGCAAAATCACTGCTATTCCGGAATCAAAGAACATTGTCACTCTTAAGTTAGATGAGCTAATTGGAAATCTCACTGCCTATGAACTTAGAAGGCAAACCATGAAGATGGATGCACCCAAGAAGGAAAGGATCTCGGCACTCAGAATCACTGAAGGTGTTGATCTAGAGGAGGATGAAATGACCATGATCACAAAGGACTTCAAGAAGGACCTAATGAGAGGAAAGGGTCCTTCAAGAAGTGGAAACTACAACAAACCAAGGGTTCTTGAAAAACAAACCAATGAGGGGTGTTACAAGTGTGGCAAGACTAATCACCACATCAAAAACTGCCCTCAATGGGAAATTGAATGGAAGAAGGAAAGATCTGAATGAAGGAATATGAAGAAGGAACATGTTCAACCCAAGAAGAACAAAGGATCAACAAAGGCTATGGTTGCTGGGAGAAAGCTCAAATGAATATTCAGAGGATGAAGATGGAGATGAACAAGCACTTATGGCAATTGGAGAATCCGATGAGGAATCTAAGATAAGTATAATTTATCTCAAAGACAAGATTAAATTTTTTTCTAAAGAAAGGCTATCTAAGTTACTTCTGGATTTCATTGATGAATATGAGGATCTAAACAATAAAAAGAAAAAATTGTCTAAGGAGTGTGTGATTTTGAAAGCTAAGTGCAAAAATCTGGAACTTAGGGCTAGTGAAAGTGATAGTAAAAATGATGAGTTGAAGAACCAGGTTCATGAACTTGATACCACTATCCTAGAGCTAAGATCTGAAAATCTAAAACTGAAGTTAGGAACAGGTAAAAAGAAAGTTGATCACACACAACTCACATTAGAATAAAACCTTGGAAAAATGAAAGACGAGTTGTACAAAAGAGATGAGCAGATAAGAGTCCTTAAGGAGGATCCAAGCAAAGTTAAGTACGAGCTAGACAGAACCTGTAAATGGAAGAGGTCCTCGGATGTACTTTCATGGCTACATGAACACCATAGTAGCAATAAGAGAGGACTTGGCTACGGGTCCCCTGAACCTAAGTGGGATCCCAAAAGCAAGTATCTCACACTTCCTGAGAACAGAATCTGCACACACTGTGGTAAGACTGGTCGCTAATTTTTAATTTCTGAATAATTAGCGACCAAAGCTGGTCTCTTTTCAGGTCAACATTTGTCAAAATTAAAATGCACTATTATATTTACTATCTTAATAATATAAATGTACTCCAAAACTTTTGTAATACAAGGGATGAATACACTAAAATATACTCTAACANTATATATATATATATATATATATATATATATATATATATATAGAGAGAGAGAGAGAGAGAGAGAGAGAGATAGAGATAGATATAGGTCGAGACATTTGGTTTTTAATATTCAACGATACGTCTGAGTAGGTTATAAGTCGATGAATCAATTTACACACAGATATATTTGATGAAAAATTATATATACTAATTAGGAGCTTGATATATCTGTGTGTAAATTGATTCATCGACTTAATTATAACCTACTCTGATGCATCGTTGAATATTAAAAACAAAATATCTCGACTTATATCAATTAATCTGTTATAATTGATTCATCGACTTATAACCTATTGATGAATGAATGTAATTCATTAACTCTGTTATAATACAAATAATGAATACAATAACATATACCATCACATGCTATATATGTAGTTAAAGTAGCATGAAGTGTGTTATATATATACACACACTAACATATATATACTATAACAAGTTATATATACGTTATATTATTACAGTGAAATATGTGTGTGTGTGTGTGTGTGTATATATATATATACCCTTTGATAGCTGTATATATATACATACAAGAACATGAAGCGCTAGGAACACAGTATCGGGTTCTTTTAGTGATTGATACACTTGTAAATTGATTCATCGACTTATAACCTACTCAGATCGTTGAATATTAAAAATAAAACGTCTTGACTTATATCAATTAATCTGTTATAATTGATTCA
>MDKI01150078.1:0-40498 GCA_005239505.1 Nicotiana paniculata | reverse complement strand
ATATATATACATATACATCTATATGTTTTATATAAAATTTATACAAATTCTATACACTTTTTCGGCTACCAAATATAAATAGTTTCTAGTCTGGACTAAAAGTAACAATACCCTTTTTTATACACACACCTAACAAAGGGCCTAATTAATTATTAGCTAAGTGGCTTTGGATATAAAATGATTAAAAAAAAGGAACAATTGATATTGTTATATTGGAGAATAGGAAAATTAAAGATAAAGCTGATCTTACTACTTCCCTTATCATTCGTTGAATGATGTTGAGATATAGGATAGACTTGATGAGACTTACTTTTTTTCTTTAAACATGATACTTACGTTGTTATTTCGTAAATTTAATATTTTTGGTTTAAAAAAAAGCACGAGAATAAGAATTATATTTTAATAAATATTAATGATGACTTTGATATTAACAATTATTGTTGCTTCGTCAATTAGTAAAGATTAATTTTTACAATAAAAATTCTAAGAATTATTATTTATTCATATTTTGATTTTCTTCTAACGATCGAGCGAAGCACGGATAAATTAACTAGTTAGTAATAATCAGGAGTTTAAATGGACTCTATAAATACTTTTGTTACTGCAAAACAAAAGTTCCCATGGGTTTGGAAAAAAATGTTTATATTAGTATTTGCTTTAAGAATGTATTACTTTGTTTTGGAGGTAGACGTAAAAAGAAGAACTACAAGAAATGTTATGGGACACTTTCTTCTTTTTTTATTCCGTCACAAAAAGAATGTTACTTTTCTATATTAAGAATAATTTAATTTATTCACATCCACCCTTCATGAGGTAATTTAAAACCACACAAAATCTGATTTTTGTTTTAGATCATAAATTTCAAAAATCTTCATTTATTTCTTAAATTCTACGCCAAATCAAACAATACGACATAAATTGGAATGGAGGTAGTACAAGCTTGTCGCTAGAAAAAATAGCGAGAGTAACAAATAAAGCATATTGTTGTAACTATTGCATCTACTATAATACAATAAAACTTACATGCAAAAATTATTTTGTACCTTAATAAACACATTTGTTAGTGCTGATATGAGCAAATTAAATTACTTCAGGAGACATAGTCGCCTATGTGAAACTTAAAAGAGAACATGAAACGCCCTGACCTTGTAAATATTGTAATTACCTTTCTGCTTCCCCGTTCCGATTATTTTCTTTTCAGACTTAAAAAGATGATATCTTTTTTTTTTTTTTAATATTTTGAAAAGATTTTATTTTTTATTTTTTTATTTTACATTTATTGACATGATTGCATAGCTAAAAAAATGATTAATTTTATTTGAAAAAATAACAATAAATATACAAAGGGGTACTCCCTTCGCGAGGTATTAATTGACTCATAAATCAATAGAAGAGATGCTGCCAGAGAAGGTAAAGGGCCCCAGTGAAGGAGACAGAGACAACGAAGAAGGAATAGATTGCGTAACTAAAATTACAAATGGAAGTCAGTGTCTAACCCGTCGCTGAAACAAAAACACATCACATGACAGTTGGGCTAAGTTCCTACCTCAACTTAACCAGCAGCCTCTGTTTTGTTTTTTTTTCTTTACTCATTTAAACAATGATTCTGTCGAACTAACAGTTTTGTTCTTATCCCCAGCTTCTCAACTTGTTTACTACTTCAATCACAATATTAACTAACGGATCATACAGGCAAAACCCCACCTTGTTACTTGTATCCCCCTTTCATTCTTTCTTTCTCTGAATTAATGTCTATACAGTATAGAGTGTGTTAGAATTCTTTAGAGAAGAAGACACCCTTTTGGCTTTTAGAGTGCAGCGTTATTAGGGAAGTTATAATTATGGTGGGCATCTTTTCTAGATTTTCTGGCAGAAGATCAGCTGGCCATCGTCGGACTCAAAGTGCACTTGTCAGCTTCCCTCTCTCTTTGTTTTTACGATTTAGATTTTTGATATACTGGAATTTGAGGTTGACTCGTTCTACATTGTGTCTAATTCTTTTCCTCTAGTTTTAAAAGAATGGATCCCAACTGAAAATTTCTCTCGAGAAAGTCATTCTCCTTTATGCGAGAAAGTCAACTTAGACTTCTTTCCTAAGCGGATATTTATATCTGATTTAGGTAGAGCAATTTGTGATTTTTCCTAATTTTAAATGCAGGATGAAAGGGAAGTGTTTCCCCCAAATTCAGAGGCAATAGATGCTGCTACTATATCTGGAGCTCCCTCTGTTACGCCTAATGGTATTGAAATTGCTGTCGAGTTCAAGCCAGTTGAACACCCAATGGAGCCTCTCAATATTGATCGACCAATTCAATGTCCGTTGCCAGAACCTTCTATACTGAATGTAAGGTCTCTAAGTCTCCCTACGTTTTTGAAGTTTTGCTCTGTGATGACTGCATAGATAAGCAGAGCCGGAGCCAGTATTTCATGCATATGGGTTTAGGAGTCTAATCGTTTTAAGTTACTGGGTTTTAAATTAATAATTCGTACATATTCAATGAACTTTTTAAGACAAATACATGATTTGAATTAAAGTTACTGGGTTCGGCCGAACACGCAATCGGCACTCTGGCTCCGCCCCTGTAGATAAGTACGTAGGTCGACTGTTTCTGTTGGCATAAATTTACTCCAAGTTAGTTCTGTTTATTAAGTGGTGGACTCAATGACTTTGTTCTGTACTTGAATGCGGTAATGGAAATGAGGAATATGATGGCTGCTAATAGTAGCAAGACCATTATTAATCCCTTAGCTCCTTCATCTTGTTACATTACACGTTAGAAGTGCTGACTAGGAATTTGTATATTTCTTCACTCACAGGATGGAAGAATATGGAAAGAGCGAGTCCCTGCTGTGCGAATTAGAAAGCCTGATATTCCAGTTATGAAGGAAGGAAGAGCTGCCGACTCTGAGGCAGCTCGAACAATACCTAGACCTCCCATGAACCGAGTTATTCTTCCATCAATAAGTGCACCTGAACATAGTCTGCTTAAACTGCTGGAGGAATCTGGGATTTGTTGATGGATTGCTATACTAAAGAAAGTTGATACTCTCAGCTGGCCTCTTTCGACATGTCCTCCTTGCTTTAAATGCTCGGTATAGCGTATTCCACAGGGAAATTCAAACACAGTTGCATGTAGATATTTATAATAATACTAATGGAAATCTTTTGTGCAATCTACAGTACTATATTTTAGGTTAGCTTTGTATCTTTTACATCAGTATCGATTCATTCTATGCATGTTCTACTACACTGACACTGATGTAAGGGAAAGTAAGAATGTTACAAGATGAAAAAAATGTGGATGATTCTTCTTGGAGAAACAGGATTCGAGCCACCCCTTTGACTCAGACCTATTAGATTAGAAACGCTCCAGAGGTAATATTACAAGACTCTCCGCATAACTAAGCACATCATTTATACAGTTAAAACCAATGTGGATGAGATGATTGTATGGTCCGAATACTTAAACCCAACTCATTTCCTATTCCCTTATCAATTCTTCTTAGCTACGCAAATTCTTGGAGATTTTATTATCTGAAGTCTTCATCACTTGACATTTCCTCAGTACAAAATTATGACGGACTAGGTATGAGCTGTACAATAATAAGTTGATATTCTAAGCACAACTAGAACTAAGGAAATAAAAGGATTCTTCGTTCATTGATAAACATGATACATACTACCAAAAGATAAACAAATAAAAAGTACCAACTTTCATCAATCTCAAAAAAGCTTAATGACTGGGATAAGAAGAGCCAACAATCATTTAAAATGTGTTGGTTATCAAGCAAGAATCACACTCACTACATTCTCACCGTGAATTTTCAGCCTTCCATTTAATTGTGCCCAGGGAATAACCACATTTATGTGAAAATCCTCTCTAGGACCGGAAAACTATGGTCGTGGTTGAAGGAAGTAGGTGGTTTATCCCACTTATTTCATCCAAAAAAAGATAGCAGGTGGTTCTCCATGTCTTTGCAAACATAGAACTGCTGTTTTTTCCTTCCACCCCACAACAAGCATACAGCATGGATGATCAGAAATGAGACAAACCAGGTGTTTTTTATGCGATCAATGTTTATAGAGACATAGAATTGATAGTTTTACCGCCACCCAACGAACCTCCCTATCTCACCTCTCTTAGCCTTTATAACGTGAGGAAAGGGTACAACAAACAAGAATGTAGAAAGAAATGAAGGAGATAAATCTGATAAACAGTGACCAACTCCTTCACATTCTAGAGAGGAGTCTATCAAGGAGTCAAATTACTTTCTCAACATCAAGATTCAGCTGATCGGAAACTCCTCTAATATTGGACAGCTGAGCTTGCAGCTAATCTGTTGGGGTTGGTCAATAAAGTGATGCACGAAGCGAAATAGCAAGATACAAGCTTGCAACTCTCCACTGGGGTTGGTCAATAGAAAGAAGCATGAAGTGAAGGAGCAAGATATATGCTTTCTTTAACTTTGTTATTGTCCCACGCAATTAGATTTTTGGACACCAAGATACATAGATATAACTCGCAAGAAGGATACTAAACTAAAAAAAAACCACTAAAAGTATAAAAACAAGGGGAAAGATCATATTACAAATTAGTCATGTAAAAGTATACACTTAAACAAAGCATCTTTTTCGTGCTACTACATAGAATATATAACTACCATTCTGGCAGTGACCACAAAAAAGAGGCCTCAACAGAAAAAATGAGGAAGGTACTCACTTTGAAGTGTAACACCATTTACGATGACAGCAATGTACTCAGCTGGAACCAAAATTAGCTCAGCATTTAGAACATTTGATGGCATTGTTACCATTACAAGCTTGACTAATTCTTTGTGAAAGTCGAGCCGGCTTCTTGGAGTAGCAAGAATTCCATTCCCCACCATCCTGGGCATAATAATCCATCGGATAATCAATGAGTACCCCTTCCTTAACTTTCTCACCTCCATTATCACAAGCACCAGAATATTCATTCTTTGAACACTTCAAAGCTTCATCGCAACATACATCTGAATTCACTGCTTTCTTTCTTTCCCACCACCCGGACAAATCACCCAATGCAATCTCGGCCTCAAATGGTGTAAGCAAAGGCTTAGTAAACGCATCTCCCCAATCAATCGACAACCTAGGACACGCGATCTGAATCCAAGCATCTACTGCATCCTCAAACAACGCAATCCTTGTAGGAGATATCTCTGACATCAACACAACTGTCCAAGTCATCCCCTTCTCCGCCATCTTCTTCTCCAACCTATCCAATATCCTCGGATTCCCTTGCCTACCTAATGTCCCGAGCACTATCCCCCAATTCTTAGCCTCCCTCCTTGCCTTCTCAATCGCTCTCTTTCTCTCCTCCTTCATTCCCTTATGATCATACTCCTCCAAAAACAACTTCCCTACATACGGATCATACCTATACGTCTTTATCCCCGGATTCGCTATCATAAATGCCTCCAAATGAAACCTACCATCAGCTACAAACACCAAAACCACACTCTCACAATCCGAAAACATGTTCATAACACTCGGGGCAGTACAGCCGAGTACTTCCCCAGCTGATAAGGGTTTAGCTTGAGGGATCAAAACCTTAAACCCTATTTTTTCCAACTCGGGCTTAACAGCACGAATTGCACCAGCAAATTGAATTGTTCCAGCCATAATGATATTGTCATAAGTACTAGTACTATTAAAATTGAGCTTGAGTTCATGTAACAACCTGGAGACATCGATTGAGATTTCGACGAATATGTAAAGGCAAGGGATAGTGGTGGAATCAATAGGGACGAGGCAGCTATGGCCGAAATGGATGAGGAGATCAGCGGAAAGAGCTGCGGCGGAGAGGTCGTCGACGCAACACGCGCCGTACGTCACGTCGCCGAGGATAAAACAATGAGCGGCGGAAGTGAATGTGGAGAGTATATCGGAGATGATGAGGGAGTACATGAGGAGACCCTCGGGGAACTGGAGGGCAACGCGCTTGGCGCCTGAAGTGCGCACGCGCCATACGCACTTGTGGATTTCAAAGTTGTAGTTTTGAGGTAGAAGAGATATGGCGGAGTTGAGTGCTGCGTCGTTGAGAATGGAGTCTGGTATTTGGTTCTTCACGAACCGCTTCGGACGTGGCCGAGTTGATTGCTGCAGTTGCTTATCCTCGCCTGCCTCCGCCGCGTCAATTGCCGGAGTAGGCTGTACCGGGAGAGGGTCGCCGAGTTCCTTCTCCATTATTTTCTTTGTTATAGCCACGGAGACGAATAATACCAAGCTTTTGAATAGGGAAGCTTCTGTATATTAATACGTGACGGAAATTGCACTCTCACCCCTAAAGTTTTAAATATACCAATTTATTCCTCGTCCAGATACAATCTTATTAATGCTGGCTTTCCAGTTCATTCAAAGTATTACATACTCTCTGAATACACAGTGGTATACAAAGAGAAACTTCTTTTAAGCTAAATATAAAATACTAAAGACATTTTCATATGGTGAAGAGAAAAGGAAGAAATAATTGTAAAGGAAAACTACATGCTGAGTTGGCAGAAATTGCAGGCCTTTTGATTCACCTGTTCAATGAAGCTAAACTTTTGATTCCATGTTACACCCCATATTTTCATACGTGATAGTACGTTGTAAGTCAATTGATGTAACCTCAGAAATAAGATTATATTCGGAAGCATATAAAGTAAGTTAATCATGTTACCTTGGAGGTTATAAATATTTAAGATCATGAATAACGAGTACCAAGAGGGTTGAAAATCTTAGAAGCTAAATCAATTGAAGAAAATAAGTTTCACCGAAAGTCGACAAGTTTGGAATGTTATAGCAAGTACTTTAGGGTGAGACTATGGTTCTTAACATGATAAGGAGGTTATTCTATGAGTTATTTTTGTCGTATGATAGTCGTGTGCTACGTTTTGAAGTCAAGCAAGTTGTGAAACAAAAGCGGGCAAAGGTCTTCACGAGTAACATTCATAATGTGCTGAAAATTAGGTCAAATGTAACTGAGTTTTTCTCCCAATATACTTGAAATTATTGGATGATCTACCTATCAAATTGAAAATCTATGAGTCTAGTTTCCAACTCCATTAATTGTTCTTCTATAAGACGTCGGAGTAGAGAGATATTCGCGTTTTAGCGAGACTACGCCAAGAAGCTCTCTATGGGACCCACATAGGTGGTTTAGATATGTTGATATATATAAGACGCTTCAACCCCGTTTTAACTCGTTCATTTTCAGTATCTTCAGATCCTATACACCTAAAAGCTCTCTCTCAAGGTTCTCTCATGATCTCAGACCCAAACAAAGGGCAAACAACACAAATCAAGTGCCGGGAATCCCGTCGCGCTAGTAAGTTTTGTTGCTGATTTTTGGGTGGTTTCAGCTCGTGTGGGAGGTTGTTTTAAGTGGTTTATGTTCTGTAAAATACTCTCATATGGTTTTCATATCAACCCTAGGTTATTTCAAGTCTTTCAAATGGATTACACCATATTTCAACATCAAAAGTTAGTTCTAGTGAAGAATAACACCTCTTTGAGGTTGTGTTGTCATTGAGGATAGTTGTGGGCTATGTTTTGTTGAAATTTAAAGTTTTTGCTACTGGTTGAGGTGAGTATAACAGCCTACTAATTGTGCTTAATCTTGCTTGTATGTTGGTTAATTTGTTAGGATAATAAACTACAAGATAATACTTGGATTAGCTTAAGTCACTTCTACGGTGTTGTATTGCCATTGAGGGTTGTTGTAAGATAAATATAACTTGGATTTAAAATTGAAGCTATTGTAGGAGGTATGCGTATTCTGTTCTTGCAGGTGCTTTAGGTTATCTTGATGTTGATTAAGTTAAATGATTGGACTAGACATGAACTAGTGAATAAAGTTGCTAATTGAAGAAAGATAGAGTTGTGGATTGTTTCCTTTGTTATAAATATATGGTATAAGGATGGAATCATTGATGAATTACTTCATTATCATAGTAACGATGTTGTTAAGTTAATGTAAGAAGTCTATAAGGGGTGATACGGGTTATACGGATTCCAATCGAGTTTGCCGCTCAAAATGATTGTTGAACTAATCGGAGAGCTTATTGTGAATTATATTGTTGTTGTTTGGGATGTTTGGTGACTTTTGATAACATATGGGATGTAGTTAAAACAGGGGAGGTGCTGTCCATTTTATTGTAGAATATTAGTTTTGAAATATGAGAGTTACAATGCTTATATGATGACGACGAAGTCGGGTTACTCATTGTAGACGTAAGAAGATCATATTGAGCTTGGTTGACAATTGGAGAGAAGATTGCAAAGGTATGTTAAGGTACTTCCTTCTTTCTTTTTGCATGATCTAAAGTGAAATGAACGTAAGCGATACGCTAATTCATAACGGATCTACTCCTAGAAACTAAGGTTGTTCATGTTGTTCTTTCCTTATAAAGTTATTCTAAGCAAGTATATATGATCCTTGAATCCTACTGAGGTTCATATAGAGGGTATGGATGCCCATAATGTTAATCGAAAGTGCAACGACCTTAAGTCACTTCGAAAGGTATAGAACGTGATTCTATGAGTACAGCATGCATTATATATATTATCTATTTTACTCTACCGAGCCGCGCTATAGTCGGCCGGGTACGGCACCTATTATGCAACCACTGATCAGCTGGATTTTACCGAACTCCACGTGGCCGGGTACGATTCTACCGAGTCTTATGATGGTCGGGTACGTTTTTACCGAGTGCTCTTCGAGGCCGGGTACGATATAATGATGATGATGTCCACAGAGGCGTATGATTTTAAAAGTATGTGTATATATTTATGTATCATGCATTTCGTGTCAGTCGCCCTCAGAGGCACTCAGATGTTACAGGTTGTATCTTCTCCACCTCTCCTTACATTATTGTTCATATTTATGTTTTCCTACCTTACATACTCGGTACTTTATTTGTATTGACGTCCCTTTTACCTGGGGACGCTGTGTTTCATGCCGGCAGGTCCCGATAGACAGGTTGAGAGTCCACCTAGTAGGCTATCAGCTCAGCGGAAGGTGTTGGTGCACTCCACTTGCTCTGGAGTTGCCTATTTGGTCAGTAAGATTTGGACATGTATTGACTTGTATGGCGAGGCCCTGTCCCAACCTTTATGATGTTTATGTACTCTTAGAGACTTGTAGACAGATGTCATGTGTATGAATACTTATATAGCCTTATCGGCCTATGTTTTGAGTGTACAAATGATCATGTCGACCTTATAAGCCCGTATGTCACATGTATAAGTTTCTATACAATATTCGGTCGTCATATGTCTAGTATGCACTTATATTTTATTCTGGTTATCTCATGACGGCCCTTTTGGCCCATTTACCCATGATAGTACGATAAGAAAGATATGTCACGTTAGTATTCGGTTGAGTAAGGTACCGGGTGCCCGTCGTAGTCCTTCGGTTTGGGTCGTGACATTCCACAAAACTTGAAAATAATCAAACAGAGTTCTGAAGTAAAAGGGACCTAATTCTAACAAGATCAAAAGTTTGGGTAAAAATACAACAGGCTCTTATTTGGTGCTTGCTTATTGATGAAAGGTCATTCTGATCTTACAGTACAGAGCTCTAACATATCCTTTTGATGTTGTAAAATCTGATGTCGTAGTCATATAGCATGAGAAAACCATTGCATGTAATATCCTATACTCGCAGGTCGTTACTGAATTTGGATTGAAGAAACAGCTGCAGTAATTTCCTTTGCTCGAGGATCATTGTCTTCCAAAGAGACACCACGAGGATCTTCTGTCACTAGCATAGCAAGAACATTGAGCGAACTCCAAGCTTTTGTGACATTTTTGCTTGAAGCACCCAAAGTGACGGCAAAGACTGCATCAAATCCACCAGCACCAGGAACACCAGCCAACAAAACTCCCTCCATACTTATCGTTGTATCCAGAAGGTGAGTTTGTGATTCAGGTTCTATCTGTGAAATTGATACATGGTGAAAGACTGGTCAAAAACATGGGAGAAGGCAGCAACTGCAGCTGACTCCTAAGAGCTTTTGATTATATCAAGTCATATTCTTATGTTAGTTTATGGTATACAGTAGCATGCCAAGCCTTAACTTGCAAGAGAACTATATTCTTTTTATTTTACTTCATTGTAATGCTTTCTCTTTCTGCTTTCTTGACATTCAAATGAACCGAAAGGAAATGGTCATTACTCATTAGTACACCAGAAAGGCACTCTTTGAGGATAATTCTTCAGAAACAAAGCTTCCAGACGGGTTAAGAGTGATGTCCCAATAAATTTTTATCTGACGTAATTCAAATCTATGTGAAGAATGAGTGAAAGATGAGAGAAGATAGAAACATTCTGTTACATGGTATCGACAAACTTACCGGGATGCCTGCAGCCTCTCCCATTTTACGCATATAATACCTGATTCCAAGCATGGCCTCTCGGGCTCCTAATAACTCTTTAACAATTTCTGCTTGACTTGATTCATTTGCTCTCTCAAGCCACTGTTCATGGTGAAAACCAGAAGCAACTTAAATTTTTCGAAGAAAATTTCACACTCCAGAAGGAAAAATACATAATCCAACCAAAAAGTAATGGCACTTTTTAAAGACACAAATATTTGCAAGGGAAGTACTTGGAATGCAACTTTACAAATATTTCTACACTGCGGGATCACAGATCAACTATCGAAGATATTTATAAATCTCAGAGGCATCTCATGGACAATGCCCTCTAAGATTACTGAAGTGCTCACTAGTTGGGATGAAGCTGGATCTGGAGCTGGCAACAGAGATAGATGGAGGATTGTCCCTGCATGTATATGGTGGACAATCTGGAAGGAGAGGAACTCTAGATATTTTGAGGACAGCAGCAATTCAGTGCAGAAGATCAAAATGAATTGTGTCCTACTTTTTTATTTTTGGTGTAAACAAAAGTGGCCAGAAGATACTGTATCAATCCTAGAAGCTCTAGAATACTGCTAGGACAGTAGCTCAGTAGCCCCACTTGTTTTGGTTTTTTTGTAAATATGGTTTTCAGTACAACCTATGAAATTATATAAATATACACAAATGTTACCTTCTCAGAAAAAAGTTTCTCTTTGACATTTTAGCCAGTGTAACTAGAGAATGTCCAACTGGAAAAATGATCATTCGGCAGAAGAAAAGAATTGATTTTTTTAGATAATTACTGCTTGCCTCTAAAACGCGATGGTGTTAAGGATTCTTTCTTCTGTTCCGAGACAACATAATGGAAGCTTCTCTAAGCAAAATGATGCAACAAAAGTGCTAAGGGAGAAGAAGTTCCAGCTATGGTTGCAATACACTATTTGGGGGACTCAAAGAAGGATGCTTGAGGAGGGGATTATGACCCTGAACAGAAAGATAGAGTGCCTCAGGATTAACTGGAGGATAGTACAGAGAAAGGGGGCTCCCCAACCTAAGAAAGACTTTCCAATCTATTATAGTGGAACTAGAACGTCATCCTTCGCTCTTTATTGATATGACGCAAGAAACAAGTTCAAAGTTAAAAGTAGACCGGGAAGTACCGAAAACAGTTTTAGGAACTTTTGGAATTTGTTTTTGATAAAACTAGGAAAGGATAAAACTTCTTGATTTGGCTATGACAGGAGGAAGAAGGAAAAAGAGGGCAGAAATGGAAGCCATGTACTTAAAAGGTTGCTAGCACTATATGATGAAAATAAAAGGAATTGAAAGAATGAAAAGAAAACCAGAACAAGGAGAAGAAATCCCTTATTCGACATGTCTTTAGCTTGCATTTGCAGCATGTTTGTGTTAGCTCTTAGGTAATGCATTTTTCAGCTATTAAGGCAGTAAAAAATTTTATGTGGTTTATTAGTGTGAGTATGACTTATCAAGAAGGTAGAACCCAAATTTGCTTGGGATTGAGGCGTAGTTAGTGTATGACTTATCAAGAAAGTGAAGGTAGTCATTGCTATGCTTAGGAATCAACTCTGTAAAGTTAATGAATTTTCAGCGCTTCAACACCCATGGACACTTCGCAGACTAAGCCTTTCCAGAACAGATAAGCAGCTAAGCGCATCAAGGATAATTTACCTACCTTTAAGGATAAAATAAAGCGGAAAAGACTTTCTTAATGAACATGGATAGGTAGCAAGTTTCTACATAATACTAGATCTTGAACTTCCTTTCCAATTTTGACCAAAATAATTTTACCTTTTCTGCAGTAAGCAGGCTGCAGCCTTTGATGACGCATTCATAAACATTATAGTTCCTTTCCGCCAATCTACATAAGGTATTAAGGTGCATTTCCAAGGCAGAGTTTCCTTCTGATAACTTTCTCCATGTTTCTAGAGAATTCTGAGGATCAGACTTCTGCCATTTCTTAACAGCTCCAACCATTGATGGGGTAGAAGATCCTCCACTGCCTGGTTCTCCAAGTAACTGCAAAATGCTTAGCTATCAGTTTCAGCAACTTAAAGGAAGAAACAACTTGATAGTGAGTCAAATTCTGTAGCAGTGGCGTATAGTAGAACGCCTCCAAAAACAAGAAAGAATCCATAATAGTAGGACAGCACAAGGTCAAAATTTTTAGACAGGACAAAACTTCGAATTTAATGTTTATACAGCCATGGCAAAGAATCCCATTTAAGTGGGCTAGTAAAGCATGATAAGTTGCATCAGTGACCTTCGAAAGATTAAATAACCATCACAGTTGAAAACCCACTTAATCTAACGTGACAAATTTCTGTTTTTAACCCCTAGCACCAACAAAAGGTATCTGTTTTTTGACAACAATATTCATTTGAGGTATGCAATTTGTTTGTGGTTTGCTATAACGGCATGATAGTCAATATTCCATCCACCCAACAACGAGCTTGGAGGTCAAAAAAGGAAGTGACGCTGTCTAATTAGAAGTGCTAATTAAGAGATATGATTAGCAGGTAAAATGAGATTTCTTTTATCATCCAGCTAGAAAGAAATTGTTCTCGCTAAACCAGACAAATAGTCAAGAGAATATGGAATATCATTTATCAGACTCACTAGAGTCATCAATGGAGGCAATGAAAACTTGGTCTGCTCATGGTCCCACTTGGCTTTTAGGACATCATCAATGACTTCTGTAAGTGGTGTTGCCATACCTGCATTCTGAAAATCCAAAATAATCAACAAGTCAAAAGTTTGGAAACTAGATCCGATAAAATTAAGATGCAAAACCTGCAGTATCTTTCAACTCCATACAATATTATCTTTTCAAGCTCTTCCTTTATGGTAACCTTCACCTACCCCACCCCAACCTCCCAATCCGGGAGTCATTACTGGCCTTTCCCCACTTTGCTATTTTGGTGGCCCAAACCCAATATCGAGGTTGGAGGTGGAGGTTGCTTTCCACTTGAGCTACCCCATCTTGTCAACTCTCCAAGTATAGCAAACTACTTATAAGAGAAGGCATCACATGTCCCATAAGCTTCGCTGGCACGTAGACCATGCCATCATTCCTTAACTTGTGTGAAGGAGAGTTCAAATAAACAACCAACAGAAAGAAATCCTTGCTACAGACCTTTGCTCAGCTCAACAGAGAGATCATTCTTACCACAGAATTAAATATAAAATGTAGTATCTCCCCTGAAATGTCAAGCATCTCTATCTCTGTTGGAGCTGCTAACAAAGAAATTTATCTACATGGGTGACTTTAATCAAGTGGTTTGGTAAATAGATAAAGCAAAAGCTCACTTATCATATAACTGCCCTCACCCAACATTAGCTTTAGACTGGATACCAAAATGATAAACCAATTAGGTACTTTGTAAGACCAAATTTGAGATTCCAGTTACAGTTTTGGTTAGAGGTGGTTCTAGCGTGACTATTTTGACTAAAAACTTACTGGAGAGTAGGTCATGTGTATTTCTGACAATTAGGCACAAATGACCAACATCTTGAAGAGCAGAAAATTTCTTAACTGCAGCTACACTTCTTACCCTTTTATTCTTAATTTAGAGAAAATAACCATAGAGAGTTATAGTTCTGAGCATAAATAGAGCCTCAAGCAACCTAGCTAGGGTTTAGCCTTAGCAACAATGTCAATAGTCTAAAACGAGTTCTATCAGGCCGCTATGGTTCTGAACTTAGTTCCACCAAAGCTTTACTTTGCCATGAAGGACTAACGCCAGCTTATACTTTGGTACCACTTTCTCGAGACTTCATGCCAAGCCCAACACTAAGTTTCACCTTGCTGTCCTTGTTTGTGCCATCACTAATCAGAACAGCAACATTCTACAAAGTTAAATATAAACAGAAGAATAATACAGCATCTTAACGATGTAATTTATGCATAGTTATCTCAATTTGGGAAGTATCAACTTTAATTATTACTTCTCCATCCAAAAGCTATCTAAGTTCTGACATAGACTTACCATGAACTTCAAAGGAGAAGAAGTCTTTGGCAGATTAAAGTTTAACAATCTATCAACCAAGGCCTCATTGTTTTCATTTTTCCGGTTGCCACTTACACTGGAACCTAAATTAGAGAATGTAATTTCTTCTATCACTAAACTATGACACTGAATTAATTAAATAAATTGGAAAGGCGAGAAAGACCTGAGCAGAAGAAAGCACTTCAGGTGAAAACCGCACATAGCGTTGGCTGCCATAAACTGCAGAACTAACATCAAATCCGCTGCCAACTTTACCCTGTGCAATGCAGTGGGCAGTTTGAGCTATCACGTGAACAATATCAAGATTACCAGCATCTTTCCTTCCATGGGATTGATCCTCAGTCAGAGAGGAGAGATTAACAACACCAAGATAATGAAGCAAAGCAGCAACAACTGCTGTTGTCATAGCTGCTGATGACCCCAATCCAGTTTTTGCAACTTCAGGCTTCCGATTTTCTCCAATTGAATCTTCTGCATTAAAAGTGATTGACGTAAAAGGTGGAAGGGAAGCCAATGACTCAGGTGTAAGAGGGAGTCCACGCGCTTCAATCTACAAAAAGTATTTAACAGAATAGTGTCAACTATCTTACAACAAAAAGAAAAGGAGGTAATAAAAGCTTTTGCCATGTCTTTTATTAAATTTTAACTTGTGCAACTGAGGCTTCCGAAAAGAAACTTGAACCAAGTCAGTCATTAAACTATGAAAAAGGATGCAACCAAGTTGATCAATCCCAACCACAGTAAAATCCCTATATCAAAGACCACTGATATTTCTTGTCCTATGCTCATTTATTAAGTAGAACTAATGAAGGAAATAAGTGGGTGGCATCAACCAAATTAAACTATTCTAGTTTGACTTTGATGTAAAATGCATGTCATTTAAACATCAATATTTTACTTAATCAAGCAGGTCTTATGTAACTAAAACCATTATCTTCACAAAGGTAACTGAAACATTATACCATAGCACTTTTTGACTTGTCTACCACTTTTTAAAATCAGAAAATTTTTGGTCAAACATTACTCGAGCAATTTGTCTGTCTGATACAAATATTCAACTAAGATCACTTAAGTTGGACTGAGTCGTCGAAATAGTACCTTTTTCTTTGAAACCATCCGAGCAATTCGGAAAAGCTCAGATTGCACAACTAATATGGCAATATGTCAGTGTTCCAATACCCCTCCATCCTAATATATGTGAGACATGCTATTTTGGCAAATCCAGAAAATGTTTGGCATACTTTTACATATAATAGTTTGCTATACGACATTCACATCACTCAAGTATTCAAAATCAATCAAATTTTAGTTTCAACAAATGATTTGATTTTTTTTTCCTTAACATCCGACCAAACTTTTAACTACTACTTTAAGAAGACATGTAATCTTAGGCTCGAGTCAAGATTGTCGCAGGACAAATGGATCAGAGGGTGTAATAAAGAAATTTTTTGGACATGAATCTTATGATTTGACAGCTTCCACAAATTACATTATAGAATATCAGATTATCAGATTTTACATTAAGTCCGTGCTAAAATAACAACCCAAACTCACAAGAAATAAGTATGTATCTCTAATTACATGTCATATTGGGAATACATATGCTGCAAAGGAGTACCTGATTCCGATACGAATAGAACTCATTGCAACCCAAGATTGTTATATCAAGACCTGCATGACTAACACAGTTGAGAGATTGATTTTTCAAAAAAGGAATTCAAATTTATTGTTCCATAAATGACTTATCTTGAGGAAAGAAAGGTAAAAGAGTAAGATGTCAGAAGTTACCTCTCAGAAGTAGTTTATGTAATATATCCTTCTTATCTTTGTCAAATGTTGCATGGGCTGCTGCTATGGCATATTCCACTGCATGTTCTACGAAGGGGTTTCTTGATTCACTGAGATTAAACAAACATAGTAGTTATTGCATTACTGAACATTTATTTATTGTAATAAGGAAACAGATGAATAATTCAAGTATCAAATGTCATTACTACTTATATAAAATATCTCATTGGATTCAGAAAGAAACAAAACAAAATAATAACAGATCCTCTAATAAGGTATGAGTTCTGAGATTTACACTACTTGCCTGGAAGAGACAGCTTGAAGTTTTAAATGCTTAAGAGACAATTTGTACATAGTTTCTCTGGCCATCTGAGGAGAAGTCAATTTAACATCTGCCCATGCCTGAAAAATTATAAGAAAGACACAGGTAGTTTATACTCTACTTTATAGAGGAAAAACTAATACAAAAGTGATTCTTGATGAGAGAAAAATAAAATTATTGAACTGACTTCTGATCAATTATTATCCACTTTAGTGCGGAAAATATCACTCACCCATGCCCAACTTTCAGGTTTAATTTCCTCGTAAAGTGGCTTCACAATAGCATAAAAACGAGCATTTGTACTCAGTACAATACCAGCATTTGGCCTCTCCAAAACAAGATAACCTCCAGTCATCAGAACCTTTCCAGGAGCAGAGGCCACACTATTTAACCAAAAATATTAATTTCAATCAGAGACATTCTTGCGCCAAAATTTTTTGTACAAACCGACACGTTTGAAGATCAAGGAAACACACACTTACACAGCCATTTCTTTTAATTCTCTCTTGAATGAACAGGGAAACTCCTATTTGACAGAGATTAGCTGCAATTGAAAATTACAAACCTTACTCATTGCATGAAAAGATAATGAGAATATGAAACATAAAAAAAGATGGCATCTTTAATATTTTGATCATGAATCATGATGAAGTAAATAAAAAGAAAGACTACTGTATTATATCAACCATTCATTCAACAGCTCAATCTAAAACAAAGTGGGGATTGACAATATGATCCTTCAAAACAATTTTTCTCTATGCAGGTCCAATTAATGCCAATACTAAGAAACTAAAGTATGATACAAAATCAAAGGAAATGGAGATCCTTGACAATGAAAGCAAATAATATGACTTACCCAGTTCTTTTAAGTGGTAAAGAAATCATTGCGTAAATCATTTAACGTGTACTTTGGCTAAATTTGTGAAAGAAAGAATAGATAAAGCTGAACTGTCCTGCCTAGATAATCATCTATCCACTAGTTTTACACCGAAGGCAGTAGGTGCCGGCCTACGCCTTCGGCTCGAACCCTACATATACTTGAAAAAGTTTTTATATATTTGTACTCCCTAGGTTTCAATTTATGTGAAAGTAATTTGATTAGGCCAGGATTTTTAAGAAAGAAAGAAAGGAAGACTTTAGGAACTTATGGTCTTAAACATACCATGGGATATTTCTGGCTATAAAGCATATCATTAAATGTAAAACGGAATGTTTAAAGTTAAATATTTTTTTCAAAAATAGAAAGGTGTCATTCGTTTGGAAACAGACTAAGGAAATAGTGTCACATATTCAAACCCATTGTGGCAAATATATTTATACTAAATTCGAACCCATTTTGGCAAAGGAGTAGAGAGAGGACCTCCACACCTACTAACTTTAGAATCTCGATCCGCCTCCGACCATGTCCATAGTTACCAAAGAATGGGAAAAATATATTAAAAAACTGAGATTAGAGAAGAAAAGATCAAATCTTGAATTCAGTAGCTATCAGTTCTGTATTTCTACAGTTCCATATGAAGAAACTGGATTAACTTCAAATTGACAAGTGGCCAGTGATATTAATTATCTCATTTAAAAACTCACAGAAGAAAATATCAGAAAACTAAAGTCATCGGCCACACATGTTTTCAATCACCAAAGAATGAAAGAATAATATAGAAAACTGAAATTATAAGAGAAAAGATCAAATCTTTCACAATTCACAATATCAAAAAATGAATTTTGAAAAAGACCCATATCAACAAATTGGATTAACATCAGATTGATACGAGATCAATATAGGTAAATTGAATGCAAAATAGAGAGAAGAGGAAGAACATACATTTGCCGAAGTGTAGAGGAAGCTACAGATTTGAAAATGAATTTGAAGAGGAGTAAAAGGACTATGGCGGCAACATCTATGTCAAGCAGCAGTCCAGTTTTGACATTCTTATTAGTGTTCAAAGTTGCTTCACTGCTATTTTTGCTCGTCAATACGACGAAATGTTAGAAAAAGGAATACTCCTATGATGTGATTAGAATTGTTTATTTTTTCTTAATTTTTTTTAAAACATATATATATATATATATATATGAACAAATAGTTAGCATGTCATTAATGGATTAGTATTGGAAGTTAGCCAATTAATCCCCTAAAAGAAGGCTTTTTTTATTTATTTTTAAAAAAAAAACTCGTAAGATAAAAAATCATGAGTTAATAGGATTCAATTTGCACGCATAAGTTTATTTATATGTTGGAGTAATATACTTTTCTTCTCTATTCCAGTAAAATAACAATGATTTACTCATGATATTGACAAACAAAACAAATGAATATTTACTCTTCAAATGCTAGAGGATAACATTTTAAGAAGAAGGGGCAAAATAAGTTGTTTATGTGACATCCAATAGCCTCCTATTATTGAAGTTTTGACAAGAGAATATTATTTTATAGATGAACTGCCAGGTCAGTATTCCAATTTGAGAGGCTGCTTAATGTTTAGTACTCCCTTCGGTCTACAATAATTGACCAATTTACTTTTGACACGCCCATTAAAAAAAATACTAAATTTTATACAAAAATATCTAGTATGACTAAACTACCCTTAGTTAAATATTTAATGTGAGGAGTAAAAAAACTTTTTAGGGATATGTACATAAGGGTTATTTTGTAAAAACAAACTGAATTCTTTCTTGATTATATAAATGAACACTTATTTTGGACCAAAATGAAAAAGTAAATTGGTCACTTATCGAGGACCGAAGTTGGACCAAAATAAAAAAGTAAATTGATCACTTATCGTGGACAGAAGGAAATACTTGCTATCATAGCACTTTTTGTGCGGCGCTCCAACTTCAAATAGTTGGTCATTCCATGTGAGTTTAGGAGGTCAAGGGCTGACCACGAACAAAATGCAGGAGTTAGTTTTACATTGAATAATAATAATACAGTGGGAACCGTTTGGTTAGACGCATGACAAAATATAAAATTTCACAAACTAAGTACAACTTTTAGGTTGCAAGGTAATTAATAAGAAGTTTGATTTATAGTATGTACTAATTCAATGTTTGGTTTGCAGTATTTACTTTTGATTGCTAATTTACCACAGAAGTTATTGCATCTATTATTGTATACGGAATAGATTGTAGCGCAAAGACACTTGTGTCATGGAGAAGAGTATCCAAATCCCATTAAAGTAGGTTATTCGGCATAATAAAAATCCTTGTATTATATGTCATCGTGTGACACTGCATAGTGAACAATAATGTAAGAACTGTTATATTGCAACTAATAATACAAGGATTGTTATGTAGAGATTGCGTACTGTAAGAGTATTTTATCTTTAGACACTGCACTCATATATAAGTTATAATTATTTTCATTTCACATTTTATAGTGCAAGAATTATACAAGGATTCTCACGTAAGTTACACTGATATTAGATATTTAATGAAATCGTTTAGCTCTGGAACTTTGATCACAATGGGGAATACTTATAAAAGCAAATGAAAGGGAAGAACCCCTGGATACAGGGAGACAACCTAATACCATCCCAAACGGCAGTTATGTATACCAAGTTGCATAACTCATAGCAACAGCCATGACTTCCATTACACCAATGACTTGGAACCTTATTTGTTGAACCTGAGATATGAAATATAATGGGTTTCAGCCACCTTACCTAAATTTGGTATTTGGCTGACATGCCAACATATTACATGGAACATGATCATCCTCCTAAGAACAGAACACCCATCTTCAAGTGCATGAAACTGTTGCATAGCTGAGCCAACAGGCTGTTCTACCCTAATAAGAAGGGCGAGCACAATAACTAGAGCCTAGAGGTACTTCACCATGCCACGACCCTCCACGCTGAGTTTCGTAGCTTGGAGTTTCTTCTTTTTTGGAGCTTTTAACTGCTGCAATTTCTTATTCATCTGCCATGAACATACCCAATACTTCAGTGTTAGATGAGAAGCTATTCCTACTAGCAGTAAAAGCAATATAACATCATAACGAAGTTAACTTCCAGAGATTAAAATAGTTATACTCAAAAAGGAGAAAATATAGGGCTACCTCGCACCATAAACCCCATTTCAATGAGATTAAGAGTACGTAAGATTATAAATATCAGTTCATCGCCCAAAAAAAAATGAAATCAAGACTGGCAGGGACTCCAGTATTACATCATTTCCTCCAAATTAACGGATTTCACAAGAATATTTTAATTAAGTGGATAGCTGCTTTACCAAAATGACCACTAAAAAACAAATTGAGCACTTCATTTGTCAAGTAGAAAGCTATTACTGGCTCCTCTGGGAAGGAGATCGGCAGATTCATCATTAAAAGCATCCCCACTTTTGTTGCTTTTTTTTCCGATGAAGCAAGAAATTTCATTTAAAAGGCATCAAAAACCCATCTGTTCTTAATTATCTCTAGTGCCAAGATGGACGAGAGTGAAATGAAGAACATAATATAAATATAAAATAACTTAGAAAGAGGGAGACACCTTCATTCGGCGCTGGTCTTGAACCATTGCTTTAGCCCTTGCCCTAACTTCTTCCGGATCAATCTTAGATTGTGGACGCACCAGAAAATCCATTGACATTGCTTCAGGCCTTGATGTAAGTTGCCTGGAAGATGACGGACCAGACTTTTGGCCCCTGCAGATTTACAAGCAAATTAAACCTCGAGAAGAATAAGGATGCAGCGGACGGAACCCAATTCAAAGATGCTAGGATCAAAAGGTGCAAAGTCAGAACATCTTACTGTGAAAATCCAGCTAAGTCAAGGTCATCGTCTCTGGATTCCACTCCTGAAGCTTTATTCATGGGTCTGTGACAAGATAGAAAATATAGTCATAGATGGTAAAGATTCGGACTTCTTAGACAACTGATATAAAGACCGATAGAAGAACCGAAAATATTAGGTACTTTTTCATGGAAGGCCGCCTAAATTGAGCAGCTCTCTCATCTTCATAGTTTCTCATGTCTTCAAACCTTGTACTCTTGTTGAATATTGGCCGACTCTGGATCAAACACAACCAAATTTCAGTGTTTTTACACATTCGTAAGCACCTATTCAGTACACCAGGTACTTAAATGAACTCCACAAACCAGACAAAGGAGAACCGCAGACAAACCATAATCATAATTAACATATACTAGAGAGTGTAGGAACAAAAGTATAATTGAGGGCCACGATGCTATTAAGGTGATGATCAAAAGAAGCTAAAAGAGTTCCTCGAAAGTATAAGAAAATCAATAACATATGAGCAAGAAGATAATAATTGATTGTGTTCTTAGGTGGAAAATTTCCAGTAAGTAGATACCCTCTTGTAAAAATCAATATATAAGGATTATTCTATTAAAAAGACATGACCTATCCAACAAGAAATAAAATCCTTTAAACCATTTTGTTTTGAACTACCAAATGCACGATGCAGTTCTCCAACCTCCCCAGAAAAGGAGGATGATATAACTGAATTACAAAAGCCGGAAAGATGTTGCACGTCTGGAACATATTATCCAGATACAGCGACGAACTAGAAAATGAACGCAGCATTTTAGCAGCCAAAAGATTATTCACACTCCAGCATGTGTGGAGTGTGATAAGTACCAATACAGAATCCCTCCTTTTATATTTCCGTTCATGAAAGGGGAAGACTAGTTAAATCCAACTTACCCATTTGTCAACCAAATCCTTAGCAAGTTTCCTGTTAGCTGTAGTCTCCTCATCTGACTTTGAGAGGAACATAATAACCTACAAAACAAGCAAGTAGACAATAAGTCTCCCCATTATGCCTCCGTGAAAGCTATTACATTACCACTTCTACGTGAAAGGTACCTTCCCAAGACCACTCTTTTTCAACTGCTCTCTTCTATCATACTGCTCAAGATCAATTGGATACTACAGGATCACCATGAAGCATATCAGTCAAATAACATTACGGCAAACGAACAAAAGACTAACTTGAATCTAGAAACCACGTTCATACATCAGTAAGGATCTTTAGGATTGCAGCACGAATGTTTATATTGGGCAGGCTTCCATCTGGAAGGGGCTCAAGCCAAGTCCTCAAAAGAGTCAATACTCCATGATCTAAAAATTCTTGCTGAAGTTGCTTCCTGCAAATTGAATTTGAAAGTGTGAGTCTAGAAATATGAGCCTCCAAAAAGACAAATTCAGTTACTACCACAAAAATTAAAATGACAAACTCACTCACTTCGATAGGACGTCTATGAGAAGAGGAAGCTTTTTTAGTTTATTTATAGCAGGTTTAGACTGTCTATTCAGTTCTGCATCCTCTTCAGCAACAACTTCAAGCTCAGCCATAACATTCTCTACTAGCAATGCAATTTCTGCTGCACTCTTTTCAGTTTTCTTTTTCTTCTTGCCTCCCTTGAAGAGCTTCTTGATTTCATCATCCTCTTCCCCTTCTTCAGCCTGAAAAGCATCAAATTAGAGAAAATATGGCATCAACATCACCAATTGGCTTCACAGGCACTGACGCGCTCAGACAAAAGCAAGAAAGCTGAAAACCAGCATGCTTTCTTTTGAAATTTACAAACCCTCATGCATAAGGAAACTGCAATATTGGGAAGTGAGGATGAAAAACATAGCAGGAACTAACTACAAGGACAAAACTCTACCTGTGGAGCACTGCTGGGAGACCGTGGTTCATTGTCACTTCCATACCTGTCAGCTGGATCCACACCACTATCATCAATGAAGTTATCATCATCCAATGTCTTCGGACCTTCTCGGTCATCCTGCACATTTGAAAACAAAGACATCAGAAAAATGTCATTAAAACTAAACACATTCAACTCTAGTAACTCATACAGACTAAACTAGCAATATCAGTAACTATTTTCCAGGCAAGGAACTTCAATAACTCAATTATTTAGTCAGGAATCCCAAAAACGAAAAGATAAAGAGTTCCTTGTGATACATGAAGAGTTACAAAGCTATTGGAAAGATGATAACAACAGAAATAGTAGGTCAATAACCTCAGAGTCACCACCAGCAATGGTATCCCACATCTCCTTCATCTCCTGATCACCCTCCTGCTCCTTCAACCTGCTTCCTCCAGCATAACCCCCATTTTTTCTCAACTTAAACTTCTTCTCACCTTTGTCTCTCCTCTTCTTCTCCTTCCTTTTCTCTTCACTAAACTCCATACCAAACCTCTTCCTCTTCCCACCACCGTCGTCCGACTCATCACGCACACTGCCGGCCATGTCATCATCAGCAGCATCGCCATAAGCATCCTCATCCCCTATCCCAATATCCGGTGTGCTCTCTCTAGCCGAAGTTTTCTTAATCAACCGCTTCCTGGGCTTAGATTTGTTGGAATCATCATACACTGGGGTAGGTGACCTTTCTCGCTGTCTCTGACTCCATGCATCGTCATCGTCCAGATTGTCGCCAAGAAAGTGTTCCTGTTGCTCGTGATCAGATCGGACATCCTCATCAAAGTCTACCAACGCCTCTCCTTCCTCATCTATGTACCTGAATGATTAAAAAATCCAGATTAATTCACCATCTGTAACCCAATTCAGCTTATCCTACAAAAGGATCATCCAAAACTAGACATGCCAACAAAAAATCACAAATATCCCAAACGTTTCCAGATAAAATCATCATTAGATACCACAATTAGCTCTTCTTCAAAGCAAAAAGATCCACAAGAATAGCAATGAATTCATTATTGGAAACCCTAATTCAACTCATCACACCAAAAAGGGTCATCCAAAATCGATATAATACAGAACCACAGGAAAACAGCCCAAAAATCCACAAATTTACCAATCAATTCAATGATCAGAAGCCTAATTCGCCCCATCGTCAATTGGGTCATCCAAGAATACGAAAGGCCCACAAATAAACACACAAATCTGGATCAATTAATTATCAGATAAAAACTAATTAAGCTTATCACCAAAATGGGTCATCCAAAGAAGACTCAGACCGACCAGAAATCCCCATCAATTTCATCATCAGAAACTCCAATTCATCTCATAGCCCCAAAAAAAGAAAAGCACCAAAAGAAAACCACAACGATTGAAATCAAAGCGAAACGATTGAAACCTAATCCTTTGTTATCACGATTCAAAAAAGAAAAGAAGAGGAGACTTACGGATCGTTGTTGTAACTCATCTTGAACGCTACTTCCCTGTAGATAACGGTGCAGAGAGAAAAGATAACTTGATAGTATGTCTCTAAAAGTAATCTATTAATATATATATAGTAGATGATTTGTGAAGTGGTGGTAGCTCGGTGAAGTCGATTTTTGCTGCGCGAGATGAAAGACGTTTTAGGATAGCGGGGAGGGAGCGAGGGAGGGTTTGGACATTATGTTTTACTCTCCTGCAGCAATCAGCACTCCTTTACATCTCTTACCGGGCTTAGACTTTACTTTATTGTACCTTACCAATATAGGTGTTTATATTAATTGAAGCCCAATGGCTACCTGACCACTTAAATTTGTATGACTTTTGAAAGTTGATACATCAACTTGTGAGTTTTTCATTTGAACATTCAAACTCGTAAAACTTATAACTAATAAACACATTTGATTGTTGATTCATCCCATGTGGCATCAGTTGGTCCTAATCAGTTGTGTGTGTGAGTCTCACGACTTTTTGGAGCGTGAGAGCCCATTTCCCAACGCCCAGCAAAACCAAAGCAGCAAAACTACCCTCTCTCATCATCTGCTTAAACTCAGCAAAATTCACCATTCCATCTCCACAATGTCCATTTTCTTTATCATTTGTTTGCAATCCGCTATGCTTGGAGTATAATTTGAGCAAGCCAGTTGAAGTCAATAGTGGCCAAAGACTAGAAATCAGTGACGATGACGAGCAAAAAAAATCTAGCAACAAAAAGTAGTAGCAGATATCACCCTTGTAGCGTCCGCCACTGTTCCACCAGTGGAAAGAACTCATAAAACACCACCCCTCAACAACCACAGTCTAATTCCAAATCCCCAACCATAGCAATGAGCAATGCTGAAAAACTACACCAAGAAATCATATTTGACATACTTACCCCGCTGCCGGCTAAGTGTATCGACCAATTCAGGTGTGTATCAAAGCAGTGGTGCTCTCTTCTCTCAGGCTCACAATTCATTAAAGCTCACCTCAATTTTCATTCCCACAAACATGATGAAGAAGAAAAACTCATTTGTATCCCTACTTCTCTGGCTCTTCACGTTATCACTTTTAACCACGACCCCCAAAATGGAACCGATGCCATTTCAAGAAAACTTAATTGTTGGTGGTGGCGAGTTTTTGGTGGTGGTGGTGGTGGCGGTGAGTATTTTGGGAATTGAAAAGAGAAGAATTGTTTGCAAATAACGACTGGCAATGGAATTGGGAATTAAAAGAGGGGGACCCCAATCGGTGGGGATTTATTTTCGCGCATCTGACGTGTAACATTACGATTGGGTCAATACTAACTGGATGGACATGTTAGCGAATGTGTAATACACGCGCGGATGGTCAAGGGTAATTGCGTTTATTGGTTATGGTTTTCCCGAGTTTGAGTGTTTAAATGGGAAAGTTCTAAGTTGGTGTATCGGCTTTACAAAAGTCCTACAAGTTTAAGTGGTCAGGAGGTCATTTCGCCTTAATTCAATAAATGTGAAATACTGGTTAATACAATAATAATAAATTAAGTATAATTTTACAAGTGGATTTGAGAGGGTAAAGTATACGCAAACCGTACCCCTGCCTTAAAAAGAGCAGAACGACTATTTTCGGTAGACCATCGACTCAGAGAGAAAAAAGCGAAGGGACAACAACAAGAAAAGTAATCTGCCAACGAAAGCAAAATATATGAAACTAACTCTAAGTAATACAAACATAAAACCAAACAAGGCATCAACAAGTAATAACGGCAATCTAGGGATAAAAAGAAGCACCCAAAGGACACTAAAAATGTATCAAAGCTACTGTGACAAACAAGGACAACACCCGACTACCTAATCTTTTACCTTTATTCTTAACATCCACACCTTCCTATCTAACTAGGGTAACACTTAAAGTTAATTGCTTAAGTAATTATTATGTGAAAATATTTAATGTGGATAAAGTATTTGCATGTTTTTAAAATTTGTTTGGCTAAGTTGTCAATTTTATTTTTTTTTGAAAAACAAAAATACTTCATTAACATTAACTAGGATTTTGCACCCATAATATATTCACTACATAAGCCACTATTGGCCAAAACAATGACATGCAAGGCACTTTCATTTATTTTAGGAAGTGTTTTTGCTCAAAGTATTTTTTGAAAAAATATTTTTGAGAGTAGCAATTTATGTTTGGCTAATTTATTGGAGAAATAAATTTTGCAATATTTAATATGCAAATCGTATTTGACTAATATTTCTCAACAGTATTTTTGAGTGTCAAATTACGAAAAAGAATAATTCGGGTTTAGTTTATAAGGAAGACAAATGAATTTAAACATTTCTTATATACGAATTCGATTAACTTTTTATTTATTTAATTAAAATATAAAATGTAAAGGTAAAAATATAAAATAAAAACTTAATCATATAAAATATATTTATCGAAAGCAATAATATTAGATATATGATATTACTGCTTATATTTACATGATAATTTAAATATATTAAAATATATCATTCAATATAAATTAAAATATACTCCATAAATCATTGTATAAAAGAGGACATCTATTTATACAGTAGAGCAACCATTCCAAAGAGTAATCGGCAAAGAAGAGTAAGAATATGATGAAAATAAAAAGAAAAGAGAGAGATGGTAGAAATAAAACAATATAAGAGAAAGGTTAATTTAGTAAGTGATAATTTAGGAAATATAAATTTATGGTAAGGATATTTAATCTTAAATAAATTAATTTGCTTCTACTATTTGGAATAAGCTACAATTTACGGCTTCTTTAAGAGAAGAAAAATTATTTGTACTACTACTCAAAAGCACCTGCAGACAACAACCACAGCAGTCACCAGTTTGGTCCCCTACCCCTACAAAGTAGCTTGATGGCCGAACCATAGAACTCAGTTGACTGCTTCTGTAGAGAAGGCGGAGCGTCCTTGGCAAAGGTCAATGCATCAAAGTAAAGTCAGGTTCAGCAATGACCAAACAATTTAAATTTTTAAAAAGATGCTCTTTTGACCAAAAGAAATGTACTTTTAGCCTCCCAAGAGATTGGCCAAACAGGCTCCTAATCTTCTTGTTAAGATGTAAGCAATTGTTGGTGAAAATACAATTACAGTTAAAAAATAAATGAAGAAAATAAAATATTACAGGGTGAGGCGTGGATATCTCGCTCCTTTAAGGAGATTCAAGCCCACTACAACGAAGTCTTTATTGGTCCGTCAGTAATCCTCTTGACTTGTCTCCCCAGGATACAACAGCCCAATCATATCGTATGGCTCAAATAAATTCTGGACAAATTGTTGAGTCCAAAGCTCCACTAATATGAACATCTTCCTTCAACAAAAGTAAAAACTCTCTTCTTCTTTTTCTACAATTTTTAACCTCACTTTTTTTTTTAACACTCTATAAATTATATTCCCCACCACATGATGAAAGAAAGAAACATATTTATAGGTGTAGGAATTCTTCCTTGAATTAAATTGGAAGAAAGTAGGGTAAGTTATGAAATCACGGAGAACATGGAATAATGGATAAATTAGTGTGTAATAGTGGTAGAAGATGGTAGAAGAGTTACGAATTTTCCCACTCATTTTAATATTAGAATAAGAGAGTTTACTAGTTGAAGGGAAATTATCATGCATAATGAAGGTGTGTTCTGCACTGGACCTCCGCTTAGCAAAACAACGATCTTTACTCCAGAGTCAGTAGTGGTCTCAAAGTTGAACTATGACTGCTATAGGGAAATAAATTATCATTGCTTACACATAATAATCAAGGTATCTACATGAGGTTTACTAGCCAGTACATTACGGCCTTGTGCTATCCCGATTTTTATGAGTATTTTTTAGAATAAACCCAATTCTCATAGGAAGCGGTCTACTTCCACACTCACATAGGTAAAATCTGCCAAGGGTACTCCTGTAACTCTAACACCCCACTCATAAGAGCTACAAATTTTTATTAAGAGTTAATAAAACTCAACCTCGCAAAATATTACAGGATAAATGCACTCACCATATTGATGAACAATAAAAATAATGCATTTTAAACCAAGCCATCACACGATTCGTTCTTCCCATTGAACCTGGTTGAAATAATAAGTCTCTCAACTAATTTACTTCCTCACTAGCTGAAGCTAAAGTAATTGGCTTAGCCTCCATGGTAGAGTTAAAAATTGTTATTTGCTTTTTCAATTTTCAACAAATAGCACTACCTCCCAATTTAAAATATAGCATGTGGTAGAACAGGAATCACCAGATAAAATGTTCCAATCTGCATTAGAAAAGCATTTATGGTATTTTTTGTTAATAAGCCATAAGTTTTTTGTACCTACTCGGTCTGTCGTTCTGAGAGTTATAGCTTCATTCCCCCCATTTATGCTTGTTTATGTATTGTTCAGCTGTGTTGAGTTGTATCAAGTTGGTAGGCTTGGGTCCGGAATAGTCTTGGAGTGAAATGAGACACTTAGTCTCTTAGTTAGAAAGCTAAGTTAGAAATGTCAACGGGGAGTTGACTTATGAGTAAACGAACTCGAATTTGGATTTTCATGATTCGGTTAGCTTCGTTGGGTGATTTTAGACTTAGGAGTGTGTCCGAAATATAATTTGGAGGTCCATGGTAGAATTAGGCTTGAATTGGCGAAAGTTAGAAATTTGATGATTTTGGTCGGCAGTGAAAAATTAGGTATCGGGGTCGTAATGGAATTTCGGAAGTTGGAGTAGGTTTGTAGTGTCATTTGTGACGTGTGTGCAAAATTTAAGGTCATTCGGACGTGATTCGATAGGTTTCGACGTCGTTGGCGAATTTCAAAGTTTAGAAGTTCTTAGGCTTGAATCAGAGGTTGATTTGGTGTTTTGGTGTTGTTTTGGGTGTTCCGAAAGTTCGCCTAAGTTCGGGTAGTGATATATGACTTTTCGGAATTATTGGTTGAGGTCTTGAGGGCCTCGGGTGAGTTTTGGATAGGTTTGGGCTGTGTTGTGTTCGTTTTTCTTATGTTTCAATGTTATTTTTTTCAAGCATAAATGATATCATATTGAAAAAATAATTTCCGATTTATTTTTTTGATTGAATGATTAGATCCGTATCATAATTATGGACCCGTAGTAAAAAGAATCGTCGAATTTGGACATCGTATGAGGATTTTATGGTCATTTTACTAAGAATTAGGTTGCTAGATTTTTCAAATTAATTACGAAATTGCCACTGACGACGTATTTAAAAATCTGTAGTATTTGCAAATATTGAAACCAGCATATCTCCTTCATTATAAGGTCAAATTTAGTGATTCAAAAGCCTAACTTTACTAGAATTTCACAAGGAGTCCATTGGAGGCATAAGCGAGTTTCGGGATTGTTTGGCATGAGAAACAAGGCAGAATAACTGGCAGAAATATATATAAAACAAGTGTTTGTTCATTCGGTAATATTTTGAGTTGGGGAGCTCGGATTTGGGCGATTTTGGAGGCGATTTTCACCATAGGGATTGGGGTAAAGGTTCTCTACTCGGTTTTGGTTATATTTCATGAATTCATCTTCATTTTTGGGATTTGATTGATGATTTCAAAGTGAAATTGAGGGAGTTAGAGCTTGAGTTTTGGAGAGTTTGAGGTGAGGATTTGAGGGACCAAACGGAGTCCGATTTTGACGAACTTTATATGGTTAGACTCAGTAGAGGGCGAGGTTTATTATTCTGCCAATTTTGACTGATTCCAAGACGTGGGTCCAGGGGCTGGGTTTTGGTCGATTTCGGATTTTTGGCATATTTTGTAGTTTTTATTGTGGAATTTGATTCTTTAGCCTATGTTGGTAGTAGTATTCTGATTTTGATTAGATTTGGAGCTTTTGGAGATCGAGTCCAGAGACGAGGGCATCCGGAGTAGGATTTTTACGCGGTTAAGGTAAGTAACAGTTTTAACCCTAGCTTTGAGGGTATAAACCCGAAGAGTTTGATATCATGTGATTGTTTGGTGGTGATACCCACGCTAGGTGACGGGCGTGTGGGTGTGCACCGCGAGGGATTGAGACTTGGTCCAACCCGTGAGACTGTGAGGCCTAATAGCTATTATGTGTGGTTGTGTGTTTACTTATTGTTGAACTTGTTTTTCTTCATTTTAGAGATCATGTTTAGGCTTTATTCATGCTCACGTTATTTGTACTCAGTCATAGAAATTATTGTACATATTTACCTCAGTCTCTATTATTTTGTTGATATGTTGTGATACTTGTGAGTTGTGTCCCCTTATTTGTGGTGCATTGTGAGGCTGGAGAGGTACATGACTAAGTGAGGTCGAGGCCTGGTTGTGAGGATATTAATACCATATGGCGTGAGCTGTCCGCTAGCACGTGAGTTGACCGTGCGGGTCCAAGTATTGATACCATAGCGCGTGAGTTGTATGCGTAGCACGTGAGCTGACCGTGCGGATCCAGGTATTGATATTATGGCACGCGAGTTGTCCGTGCTTAGCGCTTGGGATTTGGGAGCCCCTCCGGTACATGACTGAGTGAGGTCGAGGGCCTGGTTGTGAGGATATTAATACCATAGCGCGTGATATTTTCGTGTAGCACGTGAGATGACCGTGCGGGTCCAGGTATTGATACCATAGCGCGTGAATTGTCCGCGTAGCACGTGAGTTGTCCGTGCGGATCCAGGTATTGATATTATGGAACGTGAGCTTTCCGTGCTTAGCGCTTGGGCTTTGGGAGCCCCTCCGGAGTATGTCCACACCCCTAGTAAGCGCAAAGTGTTGAGTGTATTGAGTGTTGAGTGTTGAGTGTTGAGTGTTGAGTGCGAGTGCTGAGTGATGGAGTGACATTGCTGTGAGGTTGCATTTACTTTTGTTGTTGCTGCATTTTATCTGTTAATTACTTTGTAGCATTTTTTTTATTTTTTTAATGAAATTTACATGTTTATTTCTGTTTATTTTAAATTGTGATAATGAAATAATTGAATTGTTTTACTTAGATCGTCACTACTGCTCAGTTCCTTAGTTATTTCTGTTACTACTGAGTCGGTTGTACTCATACTACACCCTGCACTTTATGTGCAGATCCAGTGAGTTAGAACCCGACAATCGTTGAGTTCAGGCCGACTATATTTGGAAACTGCAAGGTAGCTGCTAGTGTCCGCAGGACCTTGTTACTCCTTTTGTCATTTCTCTTTTTGGACAGTTAGACAGTTTATATATCTTAGTTCATAGTTTTAGACGCGCATGACTTAGTGACACCCCGATGTTTGGGGCTCATTTCCGTATTTTCTGTATTATATTTAGAGTTGGTTTAGTTTATGAGAAATTCAAATGTTGAATTTTTTTAATTAAATTCTTATAAATTATTTAGTAGTAGTATTTTGGGAAATAGGCTTGACTTGTATCACGATAGGCGTCATCACGACCATGATTAGATTTTGGGTCGTGACATTTTTGTACCAAGTAAATATCTTATAACTCTTGTTATGGCATGCCAATTACCTGGCTTGCTTGTAAACCTGCTAAATACTCCTACTACGTATGCAATATCACGCCGAGTACAATCAATCACATATCTCAAGCTTCCAATTAAGCTAGCATGTTCCTTTTTGATTTATCACGTCATTGTCACTTTGTAAAGGAAAATAAGTGAACACTTGAATCAAAAGGGGTTACAACATGCTTGCATTAAATAAATTATATTTTTTTAAAATTTTCTCAACATAATGTGACTGGTCAAGAAAAATTCCATCACATATTCTACTAATTTTCATACCAAGAATGAAATTTGCCTCACCTAAATCTTTCATTTCAAAATGGCTACTAAGCATGCTTTTAGTTTCTCCAATAACATTCATGTTAAAGTCAAATATTAACAAATCATCAACATAGAGGCAAACAATTATATGTGAATTATTCCAAGACTTATGATAGATACACTTATTACACACATTTGATTTAAAACCATTTTCAATCATGAAGGAATCAAAATTTTTATGATATTGCTTAGGTGCGTGTTTCAAGTCATATAGGATTTAGTAAGTTTACACACTTTACTTTCTTGGCCTGCTTCCATAAAACTCTCAAGTTGATCCATATAAATTTCTTCATTTAGGTCCCCATTTAAAAAAATAATTTTTACATCCATTTGATGAATATGCAAATCAAAAATTGCAGCAACAACAATTAAAAGTCTAATGGATGTAATTCTAATTACCGGAGAAAAATTATCAAAAATTTCAAGCCTTCTAATTGCTTAAAACCTTAGCAACTAACCTATACTTATACTTATCAATGGATCCATCCAGTTTAAACTTTTTTCTAAGGATCCATTTACACCTAATTGTTTTACAACTTGGTGGTAAATCAACCAACTTCTAAGTTTTATTAGAAATTAATGGCTCCATTTCATCATTTACAACCTCTTTCCAATAAATAACATCAGGTGACAATAAGCTTCTTGTAAAATTTGAGGGTTATTTTCAATATTAAAAACATAAAAATCAGGACCAAACTCTTTATCTATTCTAGCTATTTTACTTCTTCTTAACTCAAAAGCATTCGTTTTGCAAAATAGAAGTAGAAGAACTAAGAATAGACAAAAAATTATCTTTATGTCTTTGAACCCCACTATTTTTAGACGCAAATAAAAATTTATTTTCATGAAAAATAGCATCACCTGATTCTATAATTTTATTCTGTTCAAGATTTTAAAAAATATGGATTGTACTATTAAAGCATAACCAAGAAAATCACGAGCGGTAACCTTTTTACCCAATTTTGTAATTTTAGGATATGTTAGCCTAACATAGGCTAAACAACCCAAACTCTAAGATAACCCAAATTGGCTTGTGATTTTTCCACAACGCAAATTGTGTCAATTTTATTTTCTTATGAGGCACCCTATTTAACACATAACATGCAGTCAAAATAGCTTAATCCCACAAATTTAAAGGTGCATTTCACTGAATAAGCATGGCATTATTTAACTCTACCAAAGTTTTATTTTTTCTTTCAGGGATACCATTTGATGCAGTAGAATAAGGCGGAGTAGTTTCATGAATTATTCCCAATGATCTAACAAAAGAATTAAATTCATTAGACTCATATTCATGGCCTCTATTACTTCTTACCGAATTGATTTCAACCTCATTGAGATAATTTTTAAAATTTTCAAACGCATCACTCTTATTTTTCATCAAGTAAACAATGTATACTTAGAGAAATCATCAATAAAAGTGACTAAATATCTATTTTTTCCACAAGTTAAAATTCCTCAAAGTTCACAAATATCAATGTGTACTAACTCTAACAATTTATTTTTTCTTTCAACTTGTAAATGAGGTCTTTTAGTTATTTTGGCTTTACAACAAGCCTCACATTTTTTTAAAATTCTTTTTAATTATTCAGATTAATCCTAAACTACTCATGATTCCCACATTACAATTATTAATATGATACAAACGAGCATGCCAAAAATTAGCAGAAGAAAGCATATAAATAGAACTAGAAGAAGTTTTATTCATCTCAACATTCAACTTGAACATCCCATCACATGTATACCCCTTACCCACAAAAATATCCTTTTCACTATTATACATTGATCGCTCTCAATAATTTATTTGAAGTCTGCCTTGTTAAGAAGAAAACTAGACATCAATTTTTTTTCATTCAAGGAGTATAAAGTACGTCTTTTAACGATAATTGTAACGATCCGGTCGTTTCGAGAGTTTAGCCTAGTTTCCTCCATTTCTGCTTCATTATGTGTGGTTCAACTCTATTATGTTGTGCTAGGTTGTTTGGCTCGGGTTTGGAGTGATTTTGGAGAGAAATGAGACGCTTAGTCTCTTAAGTTGGTTATTTAGTTGGAAAAGTCAACCGAGTTGACTTATAGGTAAATGATCTCGAAATTGGATTTTTATGGTTCGGATAGCTTCGTTAGATAATTTCGGACTTAGGAGTGGGTTCGAAATGTTATTCGAAGGTCCGTGGTAGAATTAGGCTTGAATTGGCGAAATTGGATTTTGGCAATTTCTGGTTGGCAGTGGAAAATTAGCTATCAGGAACGGAATTTTGAAAGTTGGGATAGGTTCGTAGTGTCATTTGGGATGCGTGTGCAAACTTTCAGGTCATTCGGACATGATTTGGTTGGTTTCGGCATCGTTAGCAAATTTTGGAAGTTTAGAAATCCTTAGACTTGAATTTTGAATAAATTTGGTGTTTTGATGTTATTTTGAGTGTTCCGAGGGTTCGACTAAGTTCGGGTGATGTTATATGAGGTGTTGGTGCCCCGAGGGGCTCGAGGTGATTTCGGATGGTCATCGGAAGGTTGGAACTTGGAAAATGCAGCAAAGCTGCTGCTGGTGCAGGTTATCTGGTGTGGCCGCACCATATAATTGGTTGGGGCCCCGAGGGGCTCGAGGTGATTTCGGATGGTCATCGAAAGATTGGAACTTGGAAAATGCAGCAAAGCTGCTGCTGGTGCAGGTTATCTGGTGTGACCGCACCTGCGGACGGGGAGCCGCAGGTGCGATGATCATAGGTGCGGTGGACCATGCAAAAATGTGGAAGAGGGAGATCTGTCCTGGGAGCGCAGGTGCGGGTGATTGGTCGCACCTGCGAGCCTGCAGGTGCGTGTTGATGGCCGCATATGCGGAAGTTGGAATTTAAGTGATAAGCGCATGTGCGCACTTGGTGCGTACCCAAGTGCGAGAAATTGTCCGCAGATGCGGTAAATACTGGGCAGAAAGTATAAAAGGTTGCCTTCGCGAATTTTCACTCATTCTTCACCATTTTTGAACGAGTTTGGAGATCTGGGCGTTGATTCTTAAGAGGGATCGAAGGTGATCAATTGGGTAAGTTACTTGAGCTTCATTTCTTGTGTTTGTGATGATTTTTCTACTGTTTCATCATGATATTGGTGGATATTAAGGAAGAAGTTTTGGGGGACTAGGGCTTGAAATTGGAGAGCTTGATGTTAGGAATTGAGGGGTCATTTGTCCTCGAATTTTGATGTATTTGGTATATATGGACTTGTGAGAGTATAAGGATTCTAGTTTTGTAATTTTTATCGGATTCTGAGACGTGGGCCCGGGGGTCGGGTTTGGCCAATTTCAAGATTTTTGATGTAATTTGATTATTTTTGTGTGGGTTTTGTCCTTTAGTGTATATTGATGATATGAATCTGATTTTGAATAGATTCAAGACGATTTTAGGCCGAGTCGAGCGGCAAGGGCATCGCGGAGTAGATTTTCATCTGGTTTGAGGTAAGTAATGATTGTAAATCTTGTCTTGAGGGCATGAAACCCCAGATTTCACATCGTTTCACTATTTTGAAGTGGCGCACATACTGGGCGACGAGCGTGTGGAGTGCACTGTTGGGGATTGTGACTTGGTTCGTCCCGTAGCAACTATTAAGTTGCGTACTGACTGAAAACTATATGATATTTTGTGTTTTAGAAAGTATTACTATGTTTTGAGCCTCATGCCGTATTTGGGCCTCATGCCAAGTTGTTTGGACCCTTAGGGGCTTTTACTACTATTTCCTCACTGTTTTGATTTGAAAGTTACACTCAGTCATGATTTTTACTTGTTTACTGTTTAATTGAGTTTCATTACTCCACTTTGATGCATATGAAAGATGTTTTGGGATGAGTTCCCTGTTTTTACTGAAATGCCCGGGTGGCTTGTGAGGTTTATGACTGAGTGAGGCCGAAGTCCTGATTTGCGAGGATATGATATAGGATCGGGCTACATGCTGCAACATGTTATTGATAGGCCGAGTGCCGGATTGATGCCATAATTTGGCTTTTTATAGCGTTTGGGATGAAGGAGCCCCTCCGGAGTCTGTACACCCCTAGTGAGCGCAAATACCTACTGAATGCGAGTGCCGAGTGCCGAGTGATTGGGAGACATGAGTGGCTGTGAGGTTGCCCGAGGGGCTGATTATGAGTGATTGTGAGGTTTGCCTGAGGGACTGATTTTGAGTGATGTTATGCCCGATGGGCGGTTTATGATACATGTTTTTGCCCGAGAGGCTATTTATGATTTTTATAACTTTTACTCTGAACTTTTGGAATTTATGTTGAAACTGTTGGAAAAATAGTTTCAAATGATTTTACTGAAATCGGCTTTTAAGCGTGACGATTTGACATATTTACTGTTGGGAAGAAGAGCTGTATTTACAGTGAATCTATAATATGTACTTACATGTTTCTTATTGCTCTAACCTTATTTACGTTTATTACTTACTGAGTTGACGTACTCACATTACTCCACGCACCTCGTGTGCAGATTCATGTGCTAGGGCATCAGAGTGAGAGCTGATTTTCCCGTCCTAGAGTTCTATGGAGATTTGCGAGGTAACTGCACGACGTCCGCAGCCTTTCCTTCTCCTTCTTACTTTTATAGCGTTTATCTTTCCCAGACTTGTATTCTCTTTAGATACTCATGACTAGTGACTCCAGGATTTTGGGATGTATTTAATGTTTGGTATATCCTTACTTGCTTTGAAATGCTTAAACAATTATGAAATATCGGATTAGTAATTATTTTAACGAAAGGTTTCTTTATGTTATAAGTAGTAAATTGGATGGCTTAGTATCACGAGAGACGCCATCACGACCGGAGGATTTTGGGGTCGTGACAAGTTAGTATTAGAGCCTAGGTTACATAGGTCTCACCAGTCATGAGCAGGTTTAGTAGAGTCTTGCGGATCGGTACGGAGACGTCTGTAGTTATCTTCGAGAGGCTGCGGAACCCTTAGGAAATCTCACATTCTTGAATTCTTGTCGTGCGAATCCATTTATTCGGCCCAAAGCGTAACTCTTTGAATTCCTTTCATGTATTCGAATGTGCACACTAGTGCTCGATATTAGCTGTGCATTGGCATCTTGTGATTTCCATGTATGAGTTACGAGATTGATTTTAGCAAGTTGATAATGGGCCAGTCTAGAGGACTTGAGGCCGGGTTTTGTCTGTGGCTTGAGTGCTGAGACGATTATGTGAGCACGTACATTTGGGACTTATATGTCTGTTGTGTTCCTATTGGTGGGATTTTGTGGCTGGATGGCTGTGGTGAGTGTGATTTGATGGTGAGATGTGTTTATATTGTTTGATTACGACAAACAGAATTGGCTGGAAATGTAGCAAGAATTATAGAGTGTTTAATTTCTATCTTGAATTGGCATATGGCCTCGAGTTGTGAGTGTATTGGAGGACCTCTCATGAAGTTTAGTGGTAGAGTGAAGTGGATCTTCCTATTGTGTTATGAGTTCCCGTTGATGTCTTTTGGGATGACCAATGCCCTAGCAGCGTTCATGTATTTGATTAATAGTGTATTCCAGCCGTATTTGGGCTCCTTCATTATTGTATTCATTGGTGACATCCTGGTGTACTCACATAGCCAGGAGGAGCATACTCAGCATTTGAGGATTGATTACAGAGATTGAGGGAGGAGAAACTTTATGCAAAGTTTTTCAAGTGTGAATTTTGGCTCAGTTCAGTAGTATTCTTGGGGAACGTGGTGTCTAGTGAGGGTATTCAGATGGTCAGACGAGTGTGGGGAAAGCTTTCAGAGCTCAAGACTTCTTTGACCACAACTTCAATGTTAGTTCTGCCATCAGCTTCAGGTTCTTATACCGCGTATTGTGATGCCTCGAGGATATGCATGGGTTGTGTTTTAATGCAGGAGGATAAGTGATCGCGTAACGGCCACGATTTTGGAAGGGTATAGAGAGATATCAGCTTGAGGCTAAGCAGGCGGGGTTACCTCCTGCGGGGTGTCCTGAGGTTATGTGATCCTTATGTTGTTTTGTAACAAGTTCTCATTTGCCAGTAAATGATATATGTTGCAATTTGAGTTTAGATCGCTTGGGGAACTTGGCATGACTATTACAATGGTGAATACGAGATTTGTAGACGATTTGAGATATTAGATGGTTTGTGTTATATGAGCTTATGAAGGATTTCGTTGAATATCAGTGCGGTATTGTGGCGGTGATAGCGTATGGGCATCTTGAGTTATTGTTTATTTTGATCTATGGATTTGAGCCAAGTGGGGCAGCCTGCTAATGATTAGTTTGTTGCCCGATTATGTGTTGTATTGGTTTCAGTTTGAGGCATACTGGTGGATCGGTTATGACCTGCAGAGGTGGAGTTTGTGAATGACTCGAGTAATAGAAATTTCTGAATAAAGGTTGTATTATACTCTTTGGGGATATGGGTCTTATTGCATGATTTAATTGTTATTTGTAAAGGAAGTAGTGTGCGTGAAGTAGGAATTTGTTTGGTTGCCTAGGGGTGTGGGTTACTCCTTTGGGTGTTGGTGTGTTAATGGGGTACCCGTCGTTCGATCTGTTTGATCAGTCTAATTGAGAAAATTGTAGAGTGGGTGACTCTCGAGAATGGTTCTGATGGATTCAGGGTTTATATATCATTGTGGATTCTACATTCTGGTATCATGAAAGAGAAGGATAGTTCGAATTCATCTAAAGTCTCTTTAGGGTAAGTATTTGAGATGTGGTACTTTGGGGTGCTTAAGAGATATTCAGTGGTTTATGAGCCTTAGGGCGATGTGGTTCTGCGCTAGGGTCTCACGTGGTGATTTCTGGTTGAGGATTTTGGTACTATGGCAAGGAGAAAGAATCAATAGGAAGGTAATTCAGAAGGAACTCGGAGAAATAGGACAGCTTGGTAGTAGATTGGATCGACATGGTAATGGGTAAGATCGGTCCTTTGGGTGCTTATAATGTGGTAAGGTTCTACGTGTGATTCATGGCAATGCTCTTAGGATTTGGCGACATGCATAGCTTGGTTGAGCTAGAGGGATTTAGTCTTGACAGTTTGGTTAAGTGCAAGTAGATTTTTGAGAGTTCTATATGGTCTCTACCGTAGTTTGAGGTGTATTGTTTCTACTGGTGTGTGGGGCATGTGGCATATTGTAATTTTCTCCTGAATGAAATCAAATGAAAAGTTCTTAGCTAATTGAGTATGTTGTTGCTTGCGACTTAGAGTGGGTTTGAGGTTTGTCGTATCATTCGTATGGTGGCATAATGGGTGCGATGTGTGGTTTAGTATTGAGATTGCGGGTGCTAGGTCGCGATGCGATTTGAAAGGAACGTTCTGAATTCTTAGGTAACATGGACGATCTCAGATGATCAGATAGATGGTGTTACTTTTAGATATGGCTCGATGAAGGTATAAGTTTCAGAAGAGGCACTGCGTTTTGATTTAGGGATACTTCATTGGTGTGGCTGTACTCACCTTGTTGGTCGGCTGCGGGTATTCGAATTTGGCCTTGTAACACATTCGGATTATAGGGCTATCCCTCGTGGTATGATCGTGTACTGGGGAAATATTAGACATTCAGGCGACGTAGTTGAGACCGGATATGGTGATTTGTGTGCTCTGAGGGTTTCGAGTCTAGGAACTCGAATGAGTGGATGATTTCATAGTTGAGGGATGTAGAGACGTAGCCAAGGTTAGCCAGGGGTTTGTGTGTGTTGTGATTTAGTCATTATGGACCTTTGGAGGGTCAATTGTCTATTGTGTATGACCGGATTGATTTGGGGTTCCTTAGTAGGCCCAGCGGGGATAAGTGTTTTGCACTAAGTCAGATTGATTGGCTCCGTAGTGCTATTGTGAGGGGCATTCCAGTTAGTGGTTGTTGGGCTTATATGTGTTCTGGGATGATTTATGAGTTACTCTTCCCTGCTACAGGGAGCTGCAAATCATTGGTTTTAGGCACACATGGTGTGGTTCTATTGTGGTCTTATAGCGGAATTTGAGTAAGGTAAGTAATTGGGTATTGCAGGATTGAGACTGTGAACAACTAATTTTTTACCACACCGAATATTTTAGTGTAAATATTTTTTTTTAGGTCT
>MDKI01178798.1:0-28646 GCA_005239505.1 Nicotiana paniculata | reverse complement strand
CCCCCCTCCCTCCCGGTACTCTATTTTCTTCAAGAATTTAATTATTCTTTTCAAAATTCACACAAACCCAAAATAGCTAATGTGCTACTTTACTTTTTGCAAATGAGAACAACATTGAAATTTGAGCTCGATAATTAAAAAGAATTTCTTTTTCTGTAGAAAAAGAAAGTATCATTTCTACAACATGAAAAGGAATTACTCATTTTGTTGGATGAAAAAAAAACTTTTTCTACATCATAAAAAAAAGTACTCGTTTTGTTGGAGTTGGGGTGGTTTAGGGGTGAGACAGATGGGGTGGGTGGGGATGAAAAACAGGGTGGAGAAGGTTGAAAAAGAGTTTTGGAAAATGTTTTCCTTTTTTTTATAGGGAAAACATTTTCCTCCAATTGAATGAAAATGAGTTCATGAGGAAAATATTTTCCAAAATATTTAAGCCAACCAAACATGAGAAAATGGGAAAACATTATTCGGAAAATATTGTCTTTCATACCAAACACATCCTTAATTGCTTCGGCTAATGCCAATTGCGTATATACATAATGTTTGACCAAAACGTATGAAATGTTTTGTTAAACCAAATAAACAGAAAAGTGATGGGTAAATCCTAGTTAAATATAATAAGTCCTAGATCTAAGATGTGCTCGTATAGATAATGTAGAATAACATTTGAACCGAGTAAATAGAAATGATATTAAACGATGTTGTTATGAATGTGTGGATAAACAATGATGAGCAATAACTATATTAAATGACAATAAATGTAAATAGGGAGAATTATTCACCCAAATATTGAGTGAGGTGGATGATTCTTCTCACTGTCAATGATGTAAGACAAGTGAGTATGAGAATATATGAGGTTTTCTCGGATCTGATGCAAGAAAAGGTGGGATAAACAGAAAAGTAGATATTTTGTATTCTTCTTCTAGAGTCAACTTTTCACAAGAGTTCTTATCAGAATCCCTCTTACATGCCTTGTGCCTTCTCTCTTCTACTATTTATATGGGATATTCCCAAAAACCCTAGCAAAGTACAGCAGAAGGAATATTCAAAAGAATATTCCCTTACAAGATTCCAAAGTTATACTAGTCATTACTTCTTTTCCTACTGCTCGACATCGGCCTTAATGGCTTACTCGGCGGCTCAGTATTGTCGAGCTCGAGCTAGTCGCCTATGATGAACAACAGCTCTCACACTTGGTCACCTCTTCATGCCGGATTTCCATTAGTCGAATTTTGACTCATACAATTAGTCCCTCCACTTATTGAGGTCGTCTTTTGGTTGACCTCAATGATCAGACTTCATCAACCGCAATTCTTGAGAAATTCGGACGAGGAGTCGAGCAGTAGTGATCACTGCCGAGATGATGACGTGTTGCTCCGAGAGCTCTGGTCAGCGAGGCTGGTTCAGTGTGACCTTACAGCTGCATGCGTCATCACTACATATCTTCCCGATGCGATGTCGTTCCTTATGCTTCTGTCATTTCGATTCTAGCGCTATTGGCTGTTCTTTGTATCGATTCGAGCGCCATGGTTTTCTATAAATAAGAAGGGGGAGACCCTTTGGAGAGAACTTTACACTCTCTGATTTCTCAATCATGCACCTTGTTCCTTCTTCTTCTTCTTCCTGTGTTCATACTTCCTGCAACTTCCACCATCACCATTTCTTCTATACTTCTGGTTCCATCGCATATATATCAGCAAAAGATGACTAGCGTATCTCTTAACCCTGAGGTGACCTTAGACCCAATCCTATTTTTAGTGGTTACGCCTTCTGACGGAGGGGATACCATTGCCATGGATGATGAGAGCTTCCCCACCGTGGAAGAAATCATTCCACAATACCCAGGCTCCAGGTCGGATTTTTCTAAGTAACCTGCACATGACCACGAGCCCATGAAGTCTGAGATGGAAGCAACCCATATAGCTGCACTCAGGTCCAAATACAACATCCCCGCTCACGTTGACCTGGTTCCAGATGGGGACAATGTGATCCAGGTTTATCGTCCCGGGTATTGCGCATTTTACGCATACCCATTACAAGTGGGTTACTCTCTCCCTCTTCCTCCATTGGCGGAAGAATAATGCCGTTATTACGGCGTCTACCTGGCCCAACTCTCCTCCTACATTTACAAGCTTTTCCTTATGCTGATAAAGTTTACGGAGCTGGCCAGATGTGAAATCTCTATCCGCCATTTGTTGCATCTCTTCGCGCCAAGCTTCCACAAGGGCACGATGATACATCTTTGGTTCAACTTCTTTTTTGTCAAAACTGAGCACGTGGTGGCGAGCCCTAGTTGATTTCTTGAGCAGTGAAACTTTGCCCGTAAGTGCTTTTGTTGATTGAAGTACGTTCCTTTCCCCTTTTTCTTGTTTTGTGGATTGATTGTCCTTTTTACTTTTCATGTAGCCGAGAAATATCCTCCTTCCTTTGTCACCGATATTTGTGACTGGGTGGCCCAATCTTGGCCTACACAGTAGGGATCTGCGACTAGGTGTCTTTCAACAATAAATTTGGACCAAGCCTTCAATCGGTAAGTCGGGTTCCAAATCTTTAACCACTTCATAGTCATTATAGTCCCTTTTTTTCTTTTACTTACAGTTTTCCGTTTGGTGTTAGGTCGGAGAGCTTCGAAAAAGGCGAAGGCTCCCGTTCCCGAATTTCGCCAATCGGGTGCCTCGACCGGGTCGCAGTTCGTGTTGTCTGAGTCCATAAGGATTTCTTACTCTCAGACTTCGGCTTTGAGTGAGCCTGGTCGTCCGACGGCAGCTCCACCAGCGGAGACTCCGGCCTTCCCAATGTTGCATCTCGTGGACGAGTCTTCTCTGGGCGAGGAGGAAGTGGCTCCGCTGAAAAGGCAGAGAGTGGAGGTTGGCGGTGTGGTTACGGTCGTGGCCGCACCTGAGAGTGATGTTGTTTTGGGCGTGGAGTCTGCACGCCCTTCAGTTGCAGAGATTGTTCCCTCGCCAGAGGTCGCCTTAGAAGGAAAGCGGTCAGAGGCAGCTGAGGTCGCTATGGAAGAGGGGCGTTCAGAGGCAGCGGAGGTTGTATCTTCGTCCACCGAGGGGAAAGGAAAAAATGTGGTCTTGGACGATGATGGGTCTGGTTCCGACATAGACTCCTAGGAGGTACGAATGTTCGACGAGGGGTTCAGTCGGGTAGAGATAAGAATGGAGAGATCTACCCGAAACATCGTTATTCCTTTTGACTACAACTTGCTAACTCATTGAGAGAGCGTGGTCCCAACTTTGATTCCCCTCAGCACGGGTGCAGAGAATAGGACCTTGGAGACATTTAAGGATGCCAACCTGCTGTTAGGCATCTACGGGATGCCCCTGCAAGTAAGTTTTTTGTCTTTTCTTGTTCTCGTATATTTTCCTTTCTTGACCTTGTTCGTCTTTGTTGGCTACTTTCTACCTGTTTATTAGACTCTCATTCTGGAGATCGAGTGCGCCCATCAAGAAGAGAAGATTCAGGCTATCTATAAAATAATGGAGTCCAAGTATAGGGATTATCGTACCAGCATCGCGCATTAAGCATCATACTCGGCGAGGATGGTCAGTTTCAGTCTCTTTGGGATGAGCTGAAGCAGAAGTACGATGAGCTGAATCAGAAGGACGATGAGCTCGTGAGAGTCATCTGTAGGTGTAGTGAGATCGAAGGAACGTTGAGAGTTAAGGAGGACGAGCTTGAGGTGAGCAAAGGGGTTGTGGCCGAGTGCGTCGACCTTCAGGATTATGTGACATCCTTGCAGGCCGAGCTTGAGCAGAGTAAAGCTAGAGCCAACAACTTGAGTGATGAGTTGTCCATAAAAGCGGCGGAGTTGGAGAGAGCCGAGGGAGCTAGGACGGCGGCTGTGGCAGAAGCGACGGCATTAGCGGATTCCATCCGTGTCCTCAGATCTGAGCGAGCAAATGAAATGAAGACATATGTGCTTAAGGAGGCGAGACTTGAAGAATGGATTGGTGGCCTAAAGAAAGAGGTTTCAGATCTGAACGAGCAGATTGTCGTCCTCTAGACCGAGAAGGCGCAGCTACTGGCTCAACCGTCTTCATCCCATGTTTCCACTTATCCCGATGTTCCACGGAATTTTGTACGAGAAGTGGGTTCATGTCGAGGCTCTCCTAGACATATTCAGGGGCTTGATGACGGTCGGGAAAGTTTCTAAGGAATAATTCGAGGATGTTCGTGTTAAGGCACGTGCAGCTCGAGATGTTTGTAGCTACGATCCTGGTACGCCCGGGGAGGGTGATGATGAAGATGATTTAGACGGGCTCGAGCCAGGTGCTTTGTATGATGATGAATACTCTAATCGGGAGGCGATGGTGATGATGGCGATGGGGGCGATGCTGCCGAGTAATGTACTTGTTTTGTACTCTTGTTATTCTTTTTTCCTTTTTATTTTGCGGTCGTCTGTTCAGCTCTTGTAAGATACCTTTTGTAATGATATTTTTGCTGTCCGTTTCTGAGTTTCTTGTTTCTCCTTTAAAAGTTTTCCTCAATTGACTGCTTTGATTGCAATTCGAGTTAGGCCGATTTTAAGTAGAGCTCATGCGAGGCCAAATCGTTGCTTAATTAATTCGAGCTATGTCGTATGCAAGTGTCTTAATTAATTCGAGCGAGGTCGAATATGAGTCGATTCGAACGGGGTCGAATGTTGGCCTGTAATTAGTTCGATCAAGGTCGAATATGAGTCGATTCGAGCAAGGTCGAATGTAAGTCGATTCGAGCAAGGTCGAATGTTGACTTTTAAATTGATTCGAAAGAGGTAGAATGTAAGTCGATTCGAGCAAGGTCAAATGTTGAATTTAAAATTGATTCGAGCGAGGTCGAATGTAAGTCGATTCGAGTAGGGTTGAATGTTGACTTTTAAATTAATTCCAGCGAGGTCGAATGTAAGTCGATTCGAGTAGGGTCAAATGTCGACGTTTAAATTAATTCAAATAAGGTCGAATATGAGTGGATTCGAGCGAGGTCGAATATCGAATTTTAAGTGATTCGAACGAGGTAGAATGTAAGTCGATTCGAGCAAGGTCGAGTGTTGACTTTAAAATTGATTCGAACGAGGTCGAATGTAAGTCGATTCGAGCAGGGTCGAATGTTATTTCCTGGATTGGCGTAATATGTAAACTTGGTGGAGACATGTGAACATCATGTGTTTGCATATTTTGTTTTGTTTATACATTTATTGGAGAAGTTTACATGTTTTTCTCTGTTCATACATACATTGGAGAAGCCCTAGTCTATCTAGTCCCTTCATTGGTCGACCTGGAGAAGTAGTTGAGAGGTCGAGCGATGAACTATACTTAACTTCGAGATGACCTCTTCGTCACCTCGTTAAAAACCACCCTGAGAAACCCAATTGGGACAAAACTCGGGTAAGGGAAAAAGAGTACGACTTGGAGGACGTCTATTCTTAGAAGTTGAAGTATTTGAGGTGGGTGACGTTCCAATTGTTTGGTAGTAATTTTCCCTCCATTGTTTCTAATTGGAACGACCCTTTGCTTACTGTCGGCGTGGTTTTGTATGGGTCGTCCCAATTGGTCCCCAGTTTGCCTTCCCGTGGATCCTTGCTCGCTTGTGTTTTGGCCTTGAGTACATAGTCCCCGACTTTGAGTGGCCTGACCTTGGATTTTTTGTTGTAGTACTGATCTGCCTGTTGTTTTTGGGCTACCATTCTTATGTAAGCCATGTCTCTTCGTTCTTCGGCATCGTCGAGGTCTTGCCTTCTACTTTCATCGTTTCTTAGCCAGCTCGCATTTGAATATCTTAGACTTGATTGTTTGACCTCGACCGACATCACTGCACCAGTCCCATAGACTAGTGAGTATGGCGTTTCCCCTATGCTTGTCTTTGGCGTGGTGCGGTACACCCACAACACTTCTGGCAGCACCTCTGGCCACAGTCCCTTGGCATTTTCGAGTTTCTTTTTCATGATATTCAATATCGTTTTGTTGGAGGATTCAACTTGTTTGTTGCATGCGGGGTGATATGGCGTGGGGAGTATTTTTTTGATGTGCCATTTCTCAAAGAGCCAGGTGATCTTCTTCCCTGTGAATTGGGGTCCATTGTCACAACTAATTTCTTTAGGGATGCCGGAGCGGCATACGATATTCCTCCATATAAAGGCGATCGCTTCTTGTTCGCATATTTGGATGAACGCACCTGCGTCTACCCATTTAGAAAAATAGTCAGTTAAAACCAAAAGAAATCGTACATTACCTCATCCTGCAGGAAGGGGGCCGACGATATCCATTCCCCATTTTATGAAGGGGCGAAGTGACTGAGTGGAGGTGTTCGACAATTTGGTGGATCATGGGGGCGTACCTTTGGCATGGTTCGCATTTTCTAACAAAATCAGCTGCTTCTTTTTTCATTGTGTGCCAGTAGTAGCCTGCTCGTATGAGACATCTGACTAGGGCTCGATTACCGGTGTGAGCCCCGTAGTGACCCTCATTGACCTCTTCTGGACGCGCCGTGTCTATTTTGGTCCCAAACATTTTGTTGGAGGGCCGCCATGCGTCCTTTTGTACAAATCGTTTTTGATGATGCTATACCTGGCTACTTGCATTCGAAGCTTTTTGGATTCTTTTTTGTTGTTTGGGAGCACGTCGTCCTGCAGGTAGGCGACAATACGGTTGCGCCAGTCCCAAGTTAGGTTAATGTTGTGTACCTCAATTTGGTCGATGGTCGAGTGGAGGAGAGTGACCACATTCTCTTTTCCGGTTACGCTTTTATTGGCTACCACCAATTTGGTGAGGCCATCCGCCTCGATGTTCTGCGCTCGATGTATTTGGTCGAGCTGACATTCGTCGAACTCGGACAGTAACTTGCAGATCTCAGCCTGATATTTTGTAGCCTTTGTTCCTTGATTTGGAAAGTCCTTGTCACTTGGTTGACGACGAGTTATTAGTCGCATCAAAGGACTACCCGTCGTGCTCCATACTTGAGTGCCAGTTTTAACCCTGCAATCACGACCTCATACTCGGACTCGTTAGTTGTATCAGGACACCATATGGACTGGCAAATTATCTCGCATGTCGGGACCTCGAGTACGAGTCCTAGTCCAGATCCTGACGCGTTAGGCGCCATCGGTGTACAGAATCCATAGGTCGTGTGTCTTAGGGGAAGTAGTGGCTTCCCTTTCGACCTCGGGCATTACTTTAGCACTAAAGTCGGCGACGAAGTCGGCAAGTACTTGCGACTTTATCATTGTTCGCGGCTGATAGGTTATATCGTGCTCGCTCAATTGAATGGCCCACTTAGCCAACCTACCCGACAGCTCGGGCTTGTGTAGGATACTCGTTAGAGTAAAGGTCGTGACCACCGAGATGGAGTGGCACTGGAAATAAGGTCTAAGCTTTCGTGAAGCTAGGACTAAAGCCAAGGCTAGCTTTTCGAGGTGGGTGTACCTCGTTTCTCCGTCGACCAAGGTCTTGCTAATGTAGTAGATTGGAGATTGCGTACCTTTATTTTCTCGGACTAGGATTGCGCTTACTCCAACGTCGGACACGTCAAGGTAAATTAGGAGGCGCTCTCTCGGTTCTGCCTTAGCAAGCAACGGGGGCGAAGATAAGTATGCCTTTAATTCTCTCAGGGCGTCGACATACTTATAATCCCATTGGAGTCTGTTGTCCTTTTTGATCACACCGAAGAATTTGTGGCATCTATCAGAGGATCGTGAGATGAACCTCGATAGGGCGGTTATACGTCCGGTCAGCTTCTGCACCTGCTTCTTGCTGTTCAAGTTTTCTGGTATTCCCTTTATAGCCTTGATTTGGTCAGGGTTAATCTCGATACCTCTTTGCGACACTAAAAAGCCGAGGAAATTTCTTGAGGTTACACCAAAAGCGCATTTCTCGGGGTTCAATTTCATGTCGTACCGCCTGAGTATGTCGAAGGCTTCCTCAAATGGTCGATATGGTCTTCCTTTCTTTACGACTTGACCAACATGTCGTCCATATATTATGAACTTTACGTTGTTGATTGTTGCGTCGTACCTCCACCGATGATCATTTGGATGGTGAGGGCTGGGGAGGGTGGCTTCGGGGGGTCTTGATGTTGTTCTCATCCTCGAGCGAAGTTCGCTCTTCCTCGGTCGCTCATCAGCTCTCTCAAATGCCCTTGGTGGATCATGTTCACTACCTCTTGCCTCAAGGCGATGCAGCCTTCGGTCTTATGACCTCATTCCTGATGGAATTCATAGAGGGCGTTCGACTTTCTGGTGTTTGGGTCAGACTTCATATTTTGTGGCCATTTCACCTTTGGGTCAAGCTTCTCCGGGCATAGACTATCTCTGAAGGAGAAACACCAAAATTGTGAGCAGATAGTAGTGGAGGCATACCTCTTTCGTTTCGGTGAGTCCCTGTCTGCCGCCTGGATGGACCGTCGCTACGGTGGAGTGGGTGGGGGGTATGGAGGTAGTTGTGACGTATGGCTAGTGTCGTTCACAGTTGAGACGTGGACATACATAATACCTTCTGTTATCGTTTCTAGGATCTTTTCTTGACTCCATCTGGACCGATGTTAACCGTTGGGTTGGTCCGTAGAGGTCGTAATCGTCTTCTCTCACCTCAGCACAATAGGCATTGTGTATTTCATCCCAAGTGGTGGTGGTGGTGGTGGTGGGGGGGTATTTCATCAGCTGGCTCAACAATTTTCTGGTTGCCCTAGAACCGCTCCTGTTCAGCCCATTTTGGAATGTTGCTGCCGCCATTCCTTATGATACATTTGGGAGAATCATTCTAACACGATTGAATCGGGCGAGGAAGTCACTGAGTCCTTCGCCAGGTGATTGTTTAATGGTGAATATATCATTCACTCTTTCCTCTACTTCCTTGGCCCCAGCATGTGCGGTGACGAACTTTTCGGCATTTCCTCATATGTTTCTATGGAACGCGCTGGCAGTTGTGAGTACCACGTCAGCGCTCCCCCGCTTAGGGTTCACCAAATATTTTCAACAGTATGGATGATACTTTCTCCTTGGCGAGGTTGTTGCCCTTTACTATAGTGACATTGTGTGGGTGGCGTGATCCTCAAGGTCTGTTGTGCCATCATATATTTTCAAGTATGGCGGCATATTGAATGTTGAGGTATAGCATGTGGTGCGGCCTCGTTGTTGTACGGTTGTTCCACGAACCGGCCGGCGTCCCGTTTTGGTAAGAGCTTTGGGGCGCCTGGTACCTTGTCTACCCTTTCTTGGTGCTCCCTCATTTGGTCGCGGAGCGCTTTGTTCTCGTTCTCCATCTCCTCTATTTTTCTTAGGATAGTTGTAAGGGTGTCGTTACCTGCATCATTAACGGTGTGAGTGATACGTGTTGAAGGAGGAAGGACGTGCTGCTCATTGGTTGTTGTTGTGACGTTGACTCTTGCATCCTCCCTGCTTGCCCTTTGGGCAGGTTTGTCGAGTATGCTGGTCAGCGCACTCGTTAGCCATGCTTCTAGTAGCTTTTTCACTACTGGTGGTGCTTCTTCCGTTGTGGACGTAGAGGCTCCTTTTCCCTGGGAGGTGGTAACGCTGCCATGAGGAAGGGGTGAACCACTTCGCCTAGGGGAAGCATTTGGTGTCAGGTTCTCCTCGTCTGCTCCATCAACCTCATTGATGGTGTTTAGGAGGTTAGCAGTAAGGCCAGCCACTGCCTTTAATCTTTCCTCTCCATTACCAGTCATGTTAGACTGTGCAAGTAGGAAAAGGAATTTTCGTGTTTTGTTGTTGTTATTTTGTTAGATCTAGAAAAAATATGACTTTTGCCTTCTCTCTTCTACTATTTATATGTGATATTCCCAAAAACTCTAGAAAAGTACCGCAGATGGAATATTCAAAAGAATATTTCCTTAGAAGATTCCAAAGTTATACTAGTCGTTACTTCTTTTCCTACTGCTCGACATCGGCCTTAATGGCTTACTCGGCGGCTCAGTATTGTCAACCCCTGGTCGATCTCGACCTAGTTGCCCATGATAAACGACAGCTTTCACACTTGGTCACCTCTTCATGTCGAATTTCCTTTAGTCGAATTTTGACTCATTCACATATATTTGTTAAATGTATAGAAGTTTGAAATTTTTTATGTGATATTTATGTTTAACATTTTGACAGGCAGAATTCCTGATGAGATTGGCCATCTTAACTTGGACTATTTAATGGTGGAAAACAATAAATTAACAGGCTCCATCCCTCTAACCATATTCGACATTTCATCACTTGGACTTTTATATATGGGGAGTAACAAGCTTGAAGGACCTTTACCACGAGAGGTTGGAAATTTGACTTTGCTTAGCGTTCTTGATCTTGGAAATAATAAGTTGACAGGTATGCAAAAATATATAATGCACGTTATTTTAGAATTCCAGTTTTCCGGATACTTGTACTGATCATCATCTTAATTTTGCAGGTGTAATTCCTGATGAAATCGGTAACCTTCAACTGGTTTCGCAACTTCAGTTGGATTTGAATAACTTTAGTGGGTCGATCCCTGTTGGTATCTTCAATATGTCAAGTCTTATAACTATTTCACTCGCACAAAACCACCTTTCAGGTAATATTCCTTCCACTATTGGCCATTGGCCACCCAATATTCAACAAATCCATCTACTTGACAACAACATTAATGGTGTTTTACCAAGTTCCATCTCAAATTTGTCAATGCTCACCGTTCTCAAACTTGGTGGAAATAAACTTAAGGGTTCAATTCCTAACTCTTTGGGAAATTTAACAATTCTTGAAGTTCTTGACTTGAACGGTAACTCCTTCACAAGTGATTTAAGCTTTATTACTCCTTTGGCCGATTCGAAATTCTTAAGAGAATTGACATTGTCTTTCAATCCCCTAAATGTAATGCTTCCAAATTCCATCGGCAATATTTCTTCTCTTCAAACGCTTTCAGCAGTTGGCTGTAACCTCAGGGGTCATGTTCCGGTGGAAATTGGAAATTTGAGAGATTTATATTTGTTGAAGCTTGAAGACAATGACTTGACTGGCATTGTCCCCAGGACAATAAGTTCTTTGAAAGAACTTCAACAGTTTTCACTTGGAGCAAACAGAATAAGTGGTCCTTTCCCCAAAGAATTGTGTGAGCTATCCAACTTGGGTTTGTTAAATCTTTCACAAAATCAAATGCAGGGAAGTATTCCTAGTTGCTTAGGGGATGTGACTTCCCTAAGGGAGATTTATCTTGATTCTAATAGCTTCTCTGCTATCATACCTTCAAGTCTAGGGAAACTCAAAGACATTTTGAAGCTGAACTTGTCTTCTAATTTCTTCGATGGCTCTTTACCCCTAGATTTTGGAAACCTCAAGTCTGCAACGCATGTGGATCTTTCCTGGAACCAAATCTCAGGAAACATTCCAACTACATTGGGAGGTCTACTGAAATTGACTCAATTATCTTTGGCTCATAACAGAATTAAAGGATCTATTCCTGAGACATTTGGGAAACTCATAAATTTGGAAGCATTGGATCTTTCATATAACAATATCTCTGGTGTGATTCCAATGTCATTAGAAGAACTTAAGCAACTAGGCTCCTTTAATGTCTCATTCAACCAGTTGCACGGGGAAATTCCAAATGGAGGACCTTTTGTTCATCTCCCTTACCAGTCCTTCATGTCGAATGACGGACTGTGTGGTAACCCTCAAAAGCATGTCCCACCTTGTCCTTCTAATTCAAACAATCGTTCTAATTCAAAGAAAAGAAGACTGATGTGGATTGTAGTTGCATCTTCACTTATTGTTGTAATAGTGCTTGCTTTAGCAATAGTTTACGTGTTGACGAGACGTCGGGGTAAAGCAGTCAATGTTGAAGATGAGTGGTTTCCTGAGGTAGCACCACACAGAATTTCTTACTATGAACTTCAAAGAGCAACTCAGGGCTTTGATGGAAATAACTTGCTAGGTAGTGGCAGTTTTGGTTCTGTTTACAAAGGGACATTGACAGATGGGATGATAGTGGCTGTCAAAGTTTTCAATGTGCAGATGGAAGGTACATTTCAAACCTTTGACAGAGAATGTGAAGTCTTACGGAATCTTCGTCACAAAAATCTCACCAAGATCATTAGCAGCTGTTGTAACTTGGATTTTAAAGCATTGATACTTGAATACATGCCAAATCAGAGCTTAGACAAGTTGCTTTATTCTCGAGATTATTGTTTAAATATAAAGCAAAGATTGAATATCATGGTCGATGTTGCATCTGCTCTGGAATATCTCCATCATGGTTACTCAGTACCAGTTATCCACTGTGATCTGAAGCCTAGCAATGTCTTACTTGACAACGACATGGTGGGACACCTGAGTGACTTTGGCATTGCAAAACTTTTAACTAAAGAAGAATCTATTGCTCACACTACAGCCTTTGCGACAATTGGTTACATTGCTCCAGGTGAATCTTTTATTCGTTTAACTTGTAACAAGGTTATGGATTAATGCGTTACAAGTTTTTGTTGCTGAAATATTTTTACTTTTCCATTTTTAGAGTTTGGTTTGGAAGGCCTTATATCCAAGAGGTCTGATGTTTATAGTTATGGTATCATGTTGCTCGAAACTTTTACCGGGAAGAAACCTAATGATGAAATATTCACTGGAGATTTGAATTTGAGAAGCTGTGTGTATAATTCTCTTCCTGATGAGTTGGACCAGATCATAGATGCCGACTTACTAACATTGGATGAACAAAACTTAAGTGAAAAGTTGCAATGTGTGTCATCCATCATGGAGTTAGCCATGAATTGCACAGCTAATATTCCAGCTGAAAGGATGAACATGACTGATGTTGTAGCAGCATTGAAAAAGATCAAACAGAAGCTTTCTTCTTGTTATTGAATGACCTAAACCCATGACATCAGGTACTTTCATATCCTTTCGGAACAAAAAGGTTATAAAGCTCAGTAGCATTTAACCATCAGTAGTTGTTCCTTGAATGTTATTGCAGGTAATTGTTTGAGTTAAAAGGATGGAAGCTCTTTACTTCATGCTTCACAAGAAGTTACTACAACTCTGGAGACTATTGTTATGAAAAGCTGCTGATAGCTTGTCTACCGTTTTCTTTTGCTTGATGATCCGTATTTGTTTTAAGAATATAAATTTTATCCTCCAAGTTTGTGCATAACCATAACTAAACCATTTTCCTTTTCCTAGTTTAACCAATCTAATGTACTACTCCATGGCATATTATACTCCGTATCTCTCATGTAGATCCTTTCGATTATCTAATCGTATGTGCGTAATCTTTCAATTGAAAATACAAACGAACATTGCATGTAAGATACTTTAAGAAAAAAGGCCAAGTATGTAGACAGACACATAAAGCTAACAGTGGCCGGATGTAGAGCTCTGCAGAAATTCAATCATTTTGGACCATGGCATGGGAATTCAAAATGCCCTAGCTGGCGAACTGCTCTGTATCAAAATGGCAATTTCTGCCATTCTGAAACAATCTGAACCATACAACTCAAGCTCCATCCTCTACTAACTCATCCCACAAAAGTCCAGCCCATTTTAACCCCTCGAGATCTCAATTTCCTTTCTTCAATGAGCTGCCAGTCTAAGAAAATTGTCAACAAGAAAATATCTTTGTTTAAAAGAACTTAAGATTGAATAAAACAGAGAAAGGAAAATAGTATTGGAGGATAGCTTTCATCTTAGGCATGCTATTGATTTTAGCTTGTAATACACATACACAACTAATTTCTTGAGTCCAACAACTACCTTTTTAACATGCGCTGATCCTTTATTCAGGACTTGACGTGAGTCTACTGTATAAAGTATTTCTACTTTACTGATCAACAAAAACCAGTGCTTCTTTTAAGCTAAGTGTTCCTTATCTGTCATACGTAAATAATTTGTTGAATTGCACACTGAGTCATTTGCCCATTGCTTTATACTATTTGTCTTCCCAGTGAAATCTTATATTTCAATCCGCGTGATGCCATAGCTGTAAATATCAGCTCTGGCTAAATGAATCCCTCAGCACTGCACTATGTTCAGGAAATAGATGTACTTATCTTCTTTAAAACTTATATAAACATAATATTATATGGAAATGGAGAAACATGGCTTAGATTGTTATTTACAAGGAAAGTTGTATTTCTATACAATGCAAAGATGAGTACTCCAAAGCTAGTGAAGTTACCAATGTTCTATCGATAAGTTCTTTAATTATATGATGAATAAACCTATAGTTGAACATAGTTATATCAGTTGAAGAAACAATATAAAAGCCAAATTCTTAAAGGAGTTTTGACTCCATTGCAAACACATGGCTTTGATGGTTTTCCTTACTTTCTTGTTGATTGTAAGTTCTCACATATCCATCATATTAGCCAGTGATCATCTTTCTCAGCAGAGTAATTCAGAAATCTATATTGTTCACGTTGAGTCACCTGAAAATCTACATGCTTGGCACGAGTACTCATTATTATCTGATGTGTCCTCACGCATAATATATTCCTATCGACATGTCTTCAATGGTTTTGCTGCTAGATTATCATCGGACGAAGTTAAGGCATTGGAAACAAAGGATGGATTTATTTCCATAAGGCCTCAAAGGGTATTGCGAGTACAAACAACTCATACTCCAAGTTTCCTTGGGTTGCGCCAAAACTTAGGCTTATGGAATACATCTAACTATGGTGAAGGTGTGATTATTGGTCTGTTGGACACTGGAATTTATCCAGAACATCCTTCGTTCGATGACGAAGGAATGCCTCCTCCACCTGCCAAATGGAAGGGAAAGTGCGAGTTTAATTTCACAGCATGTAACAACAAGATCATTGGAGCAAGAGACTTTTCGGTGTTTGAAGGTGGGACACCGTTAGATGAAAATGGGCATGGTACCCATACTTCAAGCACCGCTGCTGGAAATTTTGTTGATGGCGCCAATGTGTTTGGAAGTGCTAATGGCACAGCCGTTGGTATTGCACCCCGCGCTCACTTGGCTATGTACAAAGTTTGCAATCCAAGTGGCCAGTGTTCCGAAAGTGACATGTTGGCTGCCATGGACGCTGCGATTGATGATGGTGTGGATGTCATATCCATTTCCATTGGTGGAATTTCTGGCCCCTTTTGGGATGACAGTATCGCACTTGGTGCATTTAGTTCTATGGCAAAGGGAATTCTTGTAAGTTGCTCAGCTGGAAATGAAGGTCCATATAATGGTACCTTATCTAATGAGGCCCCTTGGATTCTTACTGTTGGTGCTAGCACGATCGATAGACAAATGAAGGCAATCGTAGCACTTGGAAATGGCGTTCAATTTGATGGTGAATCAACTTACCAACCAAATGATTTCCCTCCAACATTGATACCAATAGTTTACCCAGCACTGAACAGCAGTTATTTTGGTGCTTTCACTTGTAGCCCAGAATCACTTACAAATGTTGAAGGAAAATTAGTGCTGTGTGGAATGGGTGGCGCGACAGCAATTGCAAAAGGAAAGCCAGTGAAAGATGCTGGTGCTGCTGGCATGATTTTAATGAATGAAGATATTGAAGGTTACACTATACCTGCACACGATTACGTTCTTCCTGCAACGCGCATTAGCTATGCAGATGCACAAAATCTCATAGCCTATATAAACTCGACGTCAACCCCTATGGCTAGTATTTTATTTAAGGGCACTGTAATTGGAGACAAACATGCTCCTACAGTTGCTTTCTTTTCATCTAGAGGTCCAAACAGAGCGAGTCCAGGCATACTAAAACCAGATATTATTGGCCCTGGATTCAATATCCTTGCAGCTTGGCCAACTTCCATTGAAAATAATACTCATACAAACTTGACTTTCAACATTATTTCTGGGACATCAATGTCTTGTCCTCACCTTGCTGGAATTGCAGCTTTGCTTAAAAGTGCTCATCCAGATTGGTCTCCTGCTGCTATTAAGTCCGCGATCATGACCACTGCTGATCTGGTTAATCTTGGAAACAAGCCGATTGAGGATGAATTGCATTTACCAGCTAACGTCTTTGAAATTGGAACAGGACATGTGAATCCGTCAAGAGCAAATGATCCTGGTCTAATCTATGACATCCAACCTCAGGATTACGTGCCTTATCTATGTGGTTTAAACTACACAGATCAACAAGTTAGCGCAATCTTTCAAAAGAAGGTGAATTGCACAAATAGTATACCTGAGGCAGAGCTAAACTATCCTTCATTTTCTATCAAACTTGGATCAGAGACTCAGGAATATACAAGGACTGTAACTAATGTTGGTGAGGCTAATTCAACTTACAATGTGGAGATTTTACCACCTGAAGGAGTTGATGTAACTGTGAGTCCTAGCAGTTTGTACTTTTCTGCAGTGAAGGAGAGGATGACCTATCAAGTGACGTTTACGCATTCAGCACCTGGCACTGGCACTGGCCGCAACACAAACTTTGTGCAAGGATATCTGAAATGGTCATATGATAAGCACATTGTTCGAAGTCCCATTGCAGTTATTTTGGAGTAGTGAAAGCACCATCAGCCTTCTTCGGTATTGATCAGTAAATTCTAGAAATAATTATGTATACCTCTCCTTGCGATCTGATGTTAGCTTGTAACATGTTTTCTTTTTTGTCGCAGTAGATTGAACTGTGCGTTAAATAAAGCTTGTACTTGAAGACAAATCCAATTAACTGCAGAAATAAAATATAATCTGAAAAGAATATAGAAAATTGAAGTGCAAGCACAAAATAGGTCATGAATGAATATCTATCTCATGATCATGTAAAGAATCCTAATTTGACTCATCCTAGCTAATCTCGTGATCGTACAGGTTAAACAACAAACAATAACAGCTTTGATCACGCTAAACTATGTCTAATAAAAGACTAAGCGGGCGTTGCAAATATAATCCGAATATTTTGCCTAGAGTCAAATACCACAGGGAATTAACGTACCAAATGTTGTTGTTAGAGTACTAAATTCTCAATAATCAACTTTCTCAAAAGTTGTGAATATCACTTTGTGGTGTTTGTACTACTACAGCTGAACGAAAATAATAAACTAAATATTAACTAACAATAAGGTGTAAACAATTGTAATAAAGGTCTAAGGTTATGGTTTCCCCCGTTGGTGAACTTCCTTCTTGTATATTTCCAATAGTTTTGACTTAGTTGTCTCTATCAATCATGAACACTCTATTTATCATAAATCTGTCTCAAGTAATTATGATAATTTACTAGAGGTACTCTCTCAAGTTACGCTAGCTATAATACATTACAGTTCACTTTAGATTGCACCCGAGCTATCGTTATCTCTAATCCAACCTCTAAATCCTCGGTTATGGATCTCTCCTATACTCCAGGAGTGATGTTGTTCAAATAACTAACTAAATATGCACTCTCTCTCAAGTAGATACATAATAAATAGGAACAGCTAATTGAGGGTCCTTCAATCAACTACACTAAGAACATAGTTGAACAAATAGAGATTAACAACCAAACAAAATTATATTATTATCACAACAAGTTCATCCCCAACGAGTTCCACCAAAACCTTAGATTAGAAAAGTTAGCTACTCATGCTTAAGAACAATAAAAACCCAAGAAAAAACATAATTCTCAAAATAAAGATTAAAGAAAGAGATTAGAAAAACTCTAATATTTGTTTTTCTTCTCACCATGATTCTTGCCTCCTTTTTGAGTCTAAAAACAAGAATATCCTTCTCTTGGGCGGATTTACAATGTTTAAATAGGTTTTGGCAATTTATTCCCGTATTTTGCACTTTAGTCCTTCAACTTTTCTGGCCTTCCAGCATTTGCCTGCGGCTGCGGCAGAAATGCGGCGTGACCGCGGTGGAATACACGTTCTCTGAATCTGACTGACTTGCCCACAGCGATCGCGGTGGGGTATTGTCCAGCAAACTTGGCCTTTTTTTCTCGTTCTCTTCTCACGGGTTCTTTCCAATTGGCCTAAAACTCTCTTGTTTGACTCCAAAACGCTTCCAAAGTGTCTCCCATCATAGAATATATCCTGCAAGTCATAAAAACACTAATCAGAGCATTTTGTTATCAATATTCACGTTAAAAGCATATCAAAGTATTGTTCATTAGGGGTGAAACTATAGTCTAATTCACCGATTATCAACACTCCACACTTAAACTGTTGCTCGTCGTCGAGCAGCAAAATCACACTCTATAGGCCTAATCTTCTCAAGCATTTCCCTACAGTGTCACGCGACGACATTTTACAACATTGTACCTAGTCGTGTAACATCTATGCCTCAAGTGGTGACTCTACATGCCATGTCATATTCTTACTTCCTCAAAGTACTCTACACAGAGGTCAAGACTTACATCTTCGTCATGAATCACATGCCCTCACATCGCACAATCGAGAGTAGTTCCACAAGAGTAATATTAAGAACAAATAGGAACTTTAAAGTAGAAAGAATTCACTCACTCTCGGAAAGAACATTCACATGCCACAAAGATACGCCATAAGCTTGCCCGTAGTGTAATACTCTACTAATCGAGTTTATTCAGTCTAAGATCATTTAGGTCTTCATTTGGTTGTAATGTAGGCTAAGGGACGGGTACGATATATTTAGATATAGTCAAGTGACTAACCTCCCTAAGCACTTTTAATACAATTACCTTGTCATTCAGCCCATTCTTATGCTTGGCAAGAATTTCCACCACTCTCTTTAGATTGCCCCAAAATTTCATTAGGTGCACTTTTTCTTCAGTCACCACCCATCAAGGACTGTATTTATTCATCGTCCTTCTTTCTTCCTATATATATATATATATATATTTTTTTTTTTTTCCAGTGGTGTTCATTCTTTTATGCTTTGCATCATTCTTTCTATTTTGCTGATTCCACTCAAAAACCAGACCACCACCTCACACTTAAGCTTTTACATGTTCTCTACACTTCAAGTACTTATAGGAGGTATAGGGTTCAAACAGGCAGGCTATTCAAACAATTGAGTATGGTTAGAAATATGGTTGCCAACAAAACAGGCTTATAAGCTCAAAGGGGTTAACTATGGTGAATTGCAAACAGGTTGACACATATTTATGTGTGGCTTAACAAAAAAATACCTATATCACTTCTAAAACTGAACAAACTACTATTTCGCTTTGCACACACACAGGGCAAGTTCTAGGTATCAAATGTGGACATTGAGTACAATGTAAATACCTTGCACACACATGGCACATAATTCACTCAAGATTGGTTCGTCAAAACACTCCACTAAGCATTCAAATTTGTTACAACATGCAAAATTAAGGCATCTACAAGAGCCAACAAATGAGCCTAAGCGTCACACTCTAGAGTCTTTGATGTTCGGGTGTAACACACTAAGGGATGCATTTTTTCCATTCAGCTCCTAGCCCAAAAGAAACCTAACAACTAAAAAAAAATAAAAAGAAAACTAATTATACCCGTTCAAGCTAAACCCTTGGAAAAGAATCGAGGTTAAAAGAAAAACCAAGGGGGAGTTACTACACTACCTAAAAAGAAAATAAAAAATCTTTTTGGTGTTTTCTTTGGACTAACTTCCCTCAAGAAAACTGACTAAGAAGTCCTTCATCAGGAAGAGTCCACTACATTTTCTGTTTTTTTTATTCGACTCAATACCCTCAAGAGAACCGTTGAAAGGTGTCCGTCTTTGGTCCAAGTCAATACTAGTCAAATAGAAACAAATTTGATCAACACTCAAACAAAACTAAAACTATTAAACATGTACAACAACAAAAATATCCCCCACCCCACACTTGAAAACTTGGCATGTCCCCATGTCAACAAAAATAAAGCGCAGTGAGGTAAGGGGAGGAGAAAGGGAAAAAATAAAATTAAAAAAAAAATTATCAAAAAAAAAGAAAACTTAGCTGGGCGGCAGATGGCTCGCCGCGGTCGCGGTAGATTCAGAGAGTTGGTCATTTTTCGCGGGCGCGGGAGATTTAGAGAGGTTGTCATGTGCCGCAGTCGCGCCGCGGTTCACCGCAGTCGTGGTAACGGTCTTGCGTAAAACATCAGAAACAACCTCTTTTGTTGCGGTCGCGTCGCAGTTCATCCGCGGCCACTGTGACTGGCACTCGCTTTTTGTTGTGTTTTCCTCATACCTTTACCTAATTACCAGAGTTATTTTATGACCTCGTCTTTGCTCTACACGCTTCCAAGCTTGTCCTGCACACTTAATAACGTGTTAGTTGTATGTACATTAATAAAAACACAAACAAAAGAGAAAACAACTAGAATCATGGGTTGCCTCCCACACAGCGCTTGATTTAACGTCTCAGCACGACGCAGAATGAGCGCATTTTAGGCTCGCCCAACCTCTGAGGTGCAAAAAGATGCACCACAGACAACTCCTTGGTCTCATTCATACTCCTTCGAACAAACGCTTGAATCACTTTAAGCCTCCACTTTGAACTCATGAATTGGACCCCAAGTTTTTATTCTGCTCTATAATCATGCTCCTGGGGTGGTGGAACGAATTTGACTGGCCCATTAAAATAATGTAGTATTCTGCACTTTTTTGCCTTTAGATGAGATGTGTATTCCCGACTTTCTGGCAAGAAGAATTCCAGAGTGTAGGTCTCTTGTTCCTTATTCCTTGACTCCTCAAGTGGCTCGGATGCCTCTATTTTTATATCATCATCCAAACACAATGTGGACAAATGCTTGAAATGTGTACCAATGTGCTCAGCTACATAAACTTTAGGATTGTCAACATCCTCAACACTAATGACACTAGAGTCAACAAAATATGTATCATCAATGTCCTTGGTTAACTCTAGTATCTTTTCTAGATGAGGCGGCAGTGGCAGTGGCTTTAGTTCCAACTTGGGTGGTTCTTCAACAGATGGCTTGGCTGGCAGGCTCTCTCTTTTCTCTAAGTGTAATGGCTCAAACTCGAGAGCCCTCGGCAAGACCCCTTTTTTTCTTTAAGTGCTAACACTCATTCTGCCAGTTCTTCCCCATTTACCTCATCCAAATTCATCAAACATGAAGCAAGGGGGTCCATAATAGTTAAGGACACATCATCTTCCTCGACTATCTCATCCACAACATCATTGAGAGAACAATTGGCGAATTCACTCGGTCCCCTCATAGATTTCTGCACATTGAATATGATTTCTTCATCATTAAGCCTCATCTTGAGCTCCCCAGTTTCACAATCAATGAGGGATCTGCCTGTGGCCAAAAATGAGCTTCCCAAGATTATGAGAATCTCCTCATCCACTCGACAATCCAGTATCACAAAATCAGCAGAGAACACAAACTTCCCCACTTGCACCAAAACATCATCTAGAATGTCTGACGGTCTCTTCACCGTCCTGTCAGCCAGCTGCAACAAGATGGAAGTTGGTATGGATCTACCAATACCCAATCTCTTGTAAATGGCCAGGGGCATGAGATTAATATTGGCCCCCAAATCACACAGTGCTTTCGCAAAAGCAAAATTGTCAATGGTGCAGGGAATTGTAAAGCTCCCTAGATCAGACAGCTTCTCTGCAATTGGTCGTGTCACTACAACACTGCAAGTCTGAGTAAGGTTCACAGTTGCCAAGTCTTGGAAATTTAATTTTCGTGACATCAATTCCTTCATCATCTTCGCATAGTCAGGCATCTCCTTCAGAGCATCAATTAGATGAATGTTTACTTGTATCTGTTTCAGCATATCCAAGAACTTTTTGTACTGCTCATCCTTTTGGTATTTGGCCAATCTCTGAGGGAATGGTGCTGGCAGTCTCTTTTTCCTAGGGATTTGGGATTTTTCTTTCTAAACTACCGGCTCTTGGGCTATCTCCACTTCTTTTTCAGCCTCACTCTGCACATTGGGTTCTCCTTTAGCAGTTTGCACTGTTACCTTGGTCAAGTTTGTAGAATCATCAAGTTCAATTGGCACTGGTACTAGTGTCTCTGCATGCCTGCTTTCACGAGCTATCTCCTGTTCCAAGTCTAAGTCTCTGCCATTGTGGAGACTCACTGCCATCAGCTGCTTCGGGCCCTGGTCCTTAGGATTAACCTAAGTGTCTACAGGCAAAGTCCCAAGAGGACGATTGTTTAAAGACATTGATATCTGGCCCATCTCCACTTCAATATTTTTAATAGTTGTGTCGTGTGCATCTACTCTCTCACTAATTTTGGCAGTTGCCCCAATCACCTGTTGCATCATCGCTTCAAGCCTAGAAAACTCATCTTCTTGTCTCCCCCCATGTTGTTGCTGAGGGGGGGTGGTATGCCTGTTGCTGATTTTGATTGTTAAACCCTTGTGGCCTTTGGTAAGGTGCCACATTACCATGAGGTCTCATGGCACCCATGTTTCCATTGTTATGTTGCTGATGAGGTGGTCTGTACGGCTGAACTTACTGACCCCAATTCTGTCCACCTGTCTCTGGCCTCCATAGTTTGACACATAATTCATATTCTCCGGGTAGTGAAGATGATCGCAGTCTGCATTCCACTGATTACCAATTGGTTGGCTAATGCAAGATGTGCATAAGCTCCCATTGGTAGTATCTACAATATGAACTTGCTGCTTCTGCCCTGACTTCTCTACCTTCTTCGTAAGTAAACTTATCTGTGTCATCAAAGTTTCCATATTTTCAGCAATAGAGTTGGACGGATCTAATGGCACTGAGTGAACGATTGGGGTAATAGGTGCACCCCTGGTCATCCACCCATAATTTTGTGCCATTTTATCAAGTAAAGACTGTCTTTCTCTCCACGTTTTACTCAGAAATGCTCCACCAGCTGAAGCATCAACATTAGCTTTCACACTATCAACTAGACCCATATAAAATCGCTGCCCCAACATCTGTTCTGGAATGCCATGGTGAGGACAGACTACCAACATCCCTTTAAAACGTTCTCATGTCTCCTGCAGTGGCTCCATAGTCTTCTGCCTGAAGCTCAAGATCTCATCAATTTGTTGCGCTGTCTTGTTCGGTGGATTGAATTTATTGAAAAACTGCTTGACCAACTTCTCCCATGTAGTAATAGAATTTATAGGGAGCGAGTTGAGCCAAGTCTGGGCTACTCCTGTCACTGAGAACGGAAACACCAACAGTCTTACTGCCTCCAGAGTGACATTTGGTTGCCTCTGTGTCTTGCAGATCCATAGGAAGTTCTTCAAATGTTGCTGGGGATCCTTAATGTATGACCCCGAAAACAACCCCTATGTGATTTGGAAGGACTCAGCTTCTATCTGCGAGACCATGATCGCGGTGGCCAAATTCTTCGTTGTGGGTTCGTCCCAGTCATATAAGGGTGCCTCAGGTGCAATGGGCACCCCAAGCGCTGCAATGTGTCCAGCTGGGTCAACCACATCTTCCGCGTTATTATTGTTGTTCCTTTCATTCAGGTCTGCCATGTCTATTTCAATGTGTTTAATGAATGGTTGTTGCTTGCTTCTCTGGTTGGCCCTGTTCAAGGCCTTGAAAACTTTCTCGGGGTCTGGTAAGGCTTCAAATACTTCACCAAGTCTCGATGAGTTTCTAGGCATGCACATGTACAACCAATTTAGCAAACGTTAGCATTTCAATATATAAAAGAAATCAAAGAAAATAGATTACACTTAAGATTTTTTTTATTTTCCTCTAACTACAAATGATAATACCGTTAGTTCCCCGACAATGACGCCAAAATTTGATCATGCTCAACTATGTCTAATAAAAGACTAAGCGGGCGTTGCATGTATAATCCGGGTATTTTGCCCAGAGTCGAATCCCACAGGGAATTAACGTACCAAATATTGTTGTTAGAGTACTAAATTCTCAATAATCAACTTTCTCAAAAGTTGTGAATATCACTTTGTGGTGTTTGTACTACTACAGCTGAACGAAAATAATAAACTAAAGATTAACTAACAATAAGGTGTAAACAATTGTAATAAAGGTCTAAGGTTATGATTTCCCCCGTTGGTGAACTTCCTTCTTGTATATTTCCTATAGTTTTGACTTAGTTGTCTCTATTAATCATGAACACTCCATTTATCATAAATCTCTCTCAAGTAATTATAATAATTTACTAGAGGCACCCTCTCAAGTTACGCTAACTATATTGCATTACAGTTCACTTTAGATTGCATCTGAGGTACCTTATCTCTAATTCAACCTCTAAACCCTCGGTTATGGATCTCTCCTATACTCCGGGAATGATGTTGTTCAAACAACTACCTAAATATGCACTCTCTCTCAAGTAGATACATAATAAATAGGAACAGCTAATTGAGGGCCCTTCAATCAACTACACTAAGAACGTAGTTGAACAAATAGAGATTAACAACCAAACAAAACTATATTATTATCAACAAGTTCATCCCCAACGGGTTCCACCAAAACCTTAGATTAGAAAAGTTAGCTACTCATTCTTAAGAACAATAAAAACGCAAAAGAAAACATCATTCTCAAAATAAAGATTAAAGAAAGAGATTAGAAAAACTCTAATGTTTGCTTGTCTTCTCACAATGATTCTTGCCTCCTTTTTGAGTCTAAAAACAAAAATATCCTTCTCTTGGGTGGATTTACAATGTTTAAATAGGTTTTGACAATTTATTCCCGTGTTTTGCACTTTAGTCCTTCAACTTTTCTGGCCTTCCAGCGTTCGCCCGCGGCCGCGGCAGAAACGTGGCGCGATCTCGGTGGAATACACTTTTTCTGAATCTGACTGACTTGCCCACTAGGCTCCAGCCGCGGTCGACCGGGGTCGTGGTGGGGTATTGTCCAGCAAACTTGGCCTTTTTTTCTTGTTCTCTTCTCACGGGTTCTTCTCGATTGGCCTGAAACTCTTTTGTTTGACTCCAAAACGCTACCAAAGTGTCTCCCATCATAGAATATATCTTGCAAGGCATAAAAAGATTAATCAAAGCATTTTGTTATCAATATTCACGTTAAAAGCATAGTAAAGTATGGTTCATTAGGGGTGAAACTATAGTCTAATTCACCTATTATCAACCTACGTGAAAATTAAAGAAAATTCTCATGAAACTGTATTAATAGTGTAAAACAGAATACATAAATCATACTACTAGCTGTTTAACCTCCTTCCTTGAGGAAGAAATGCCTGATTTTTTATGTAGCTCTATCTTTTTCTAGTGGCTTTTTTTTTTTTTTGGGTCTGAGATTTATGGCTACTAATTTTCTTTAAACATTTCCCAAATTTATGTATACTATAACAAGTAAAGTTAATAGACCTGAAATTTATTAATCAAATCCCGAAACCTGTATTGGGCCACATCAATGACTATCTACTTCGCATGTCGTAAAATTAACTGGAAAGTATCATCTGTGATGCAAACATAATTTTGACCTATGAAAGTATTCAAAAAGGAATTTTTGGACCTAAAGATGTCATTTAGGAAGTAAAAAAGAATAGGTTAGGAAGTCATTTTCCTCCTTCCCTTTGAAAAATATTTTATAGTAGTAAATAAACATCATAAATCATGACGTATTTTTCGAGAATAAAAAACAGATAAGGTGAGTTGTTCTGATGGTAAGCGCTCCACTTTCAACTAAGAGGTTATGAGTTTGAGTCACCCCAAGACCAAGTTGTTGTTGTTGTATAAGGTGAGTACGGAAGAGATGTTTGGTTTTGTTTCCATCAGAAATAGAGATGTTTGGCCACTAAAGAGAACTTACAGATGATTGGCCATTTCGAAAATATTCATTTCTATTACGGTCTTCAGCCTGCAAATAAATAATTCCTATTTGGCTAACAACCAAGCAAAGCTCCAAAATGCCTACGTCTGTGGCGGTTAATTCATAGTCCAAAGAGGGATTTTCAGATCAATCCAATTGGAACATACATAACAAATCAGTTTCTTCTCATATGTCAAATCTCCACTTAACTCAAATTCTTTCGATGATTTCTAAATTAAAGCAATGTAAATGAAATATTAAATACCAGCAGGAGAACACCATAACATTTATATATATGTGTGTTTGCTATCTTCAGAAGAATGTACTATAGCACTTGTAGTTCAGCATGGCCCCAACACTCTATCTGAGTATCATTTCTATACTTTATCTTCAATCCATAGTTACATTTGCAAGTGAAAACAACAATGGGATTTACATTGTACATCTAGAGTCACCTGATGAAGGTCAATTTTTCTCAAATTTTGAAGATTTGCATAATTGACACCATTCATTTTTGCCCTCAAACACGTTAAGCTCGGAAAAATCTCCCTCCTCACGTATGGTTTACTCCTATCGCAACGTCCTAAATGGCTTTGCCGCTAGGCTAACACCAGATGAAGTAACAGGACTTCAAGAAAAGGAAGGGATCATATCAGCCCGACCAAGAAGATTATTGCATGCGCAAACCACTCATACTACAAATTTCTTGGGGCTACACCAGATCTTAGGCTTCTGGGAAAAATCAAATTATGGGAAAGGTATGATAATTGGAGTTTTAGACAGTGGAATAATTCCCGACCATCCATCATTCCATGACGAAGGAGTGCCCCCTCCACCCGCCAGGTGGAAGGGCAAGTGTGAATCCAACTTCACGGCGTGTAACAACAAGCTCATCGGTGCAAGATTTTTCCAGGAATTTGGCAATGGGACGCCACTCGATGAAAATGGTCATGGTACACATACTTCAAGCACCGCTGCTGGAAATTTTGTGAATGGAGCCAACTTTTTAGGCCTTGCTAATGGCACAGCATCTGGTATGGCACCACTTGCACACGTTGCCATGTATAAAGTCTGCAATGCTACTCTTACCTGTTCTGAAATTGATGTATTGGCTGCAATTGATGCTGCAATTGAAGATGGGGTTGATGTAATATCATTTTCCATAGGCGGAGAATCCACACATTTTTGGACAGAGGCTGTTGCGCTAGGTGGATTTGTTGCTATGAACAGGCATTCTAGTCAGCTGCTCAGCTGGCAATGTTAGTCCATTACCAGGCTCTGTGTTTTAATGGAGCTCCATGGCTTCTCACTGTTGGTGCAAGCACCACTGATAGAAAACTAAGAGTGACAATACGTCTTGGAGATGGCAAAGATATTGATGGTGAATCAGCCTTCCAGTCCAAAGACTTCTCCGAGATGCTATTACCACTGATTTTCCCTGGAACAAATGTTAGTGACCACAATGCTGCATTTTGCAGCGCGGAGTCACTGAAGAACATTGATGTCAAAGGAAAAATTGTGTTGTGTATAATTGGTGGTAAGATTGCTAGAATTGACAAGGGACATTTTGTGAAGAATGCTGGTGGTGCTGGAATGATACTCATGAATAGTGAAACACAAGGATTCACTATCTTAGCCGATCCACATGTTCTTCCAGCAGTACATGTCAGCTATGCAGATGGACTAAAGATCAAAGCTTACATGAATTCAACGTCAAACCTTCTGGCCACATTTTTACTTAAGGGAACCACATTTGGAGATGATCATGCTCCAGCAGTTGCTAGCTTTTCAGGCAGAGGCCCAAACTTGGCAAGTCCTGGCATCTTGAAACCTGATATTATTGGTCCTGGTGTTAACATCCTTGCTGCATGGCCAATTCCCGTTGAAAACAATACCGATACGAAGTCTACTTTTAACCTTGCAACTGGCACCTCAATGTCTTGTCCTCACGTATCTGGAATAGCAACATTAATAAAGAGTGCACACCCTGATTGGTCTCCAGCCGCTATCAAATCAGCAATCATGACGACAGCTGATCTCATGAACCTTGGTGGCAAACCAATTGAGGATGAAAGAGGCCTTACTGCTGACTTCTTTGCCACTGGTGCAGGACATGTTAATCCATTACGAGCGAACGATCCAGGCTTAATCTATGACATTCAGCCCGAGGATTATATTCCTTACTTGTGTGGACTAAACTACAGCAGCAGAGTAGTTAGTATGTTTGTATTGACAAAAGTGAACTGTCATCAACCCTTCCCGAAGCAGAACTAAATTATCCTTCTTTTTCAATTGGACTTGGATTAGAAGCTCAAACATATACTAGGACTGTGACTAATGTTGGTGCAGCTGTCTCATCCTATACTGTGGAGATTAATATTGTGCCACCCCAAGGCGTTGACGTGAGAGTTGAACCTTCTCTCTTGAATTTCTCTGAGCTGAATCAGAAGAAAACATATCAAGTAACATTTAGCCGATCGAGTACGTATACTTCAAACAAAAATGCCACTTTTGTTCAAGGATACTTGAGATGGGCTTCATCCAAGCACTTCGTTATGAGTCCAATCGTAATTACCTTAGAATAGTACTGAGCTAGGAAGCTTCACATGCATCGATCAATATGAAATTTTCTTAACCATTTTCGATGCAACAATAGGATATCCACTACTAGATATCCGGCAAAAAGCGACCAAACATTTGCGACCAAAATTGGTCTATAAAAAAAAAGACCAACGTTGGTCGTTAAATTGGATAAAATAATTAAAAAAAATTTTAAATAATTTAGCGACCACAGTTGGTCGCTATTTGGTCGATAATCCGGTCAAAATGTTGACCAGACTAGTCAGACTTGCTTGGTCAAAGAAATAGTAAAATTAGCGACCACCTTTGGTCGCCAAAGTGGGACCTGGTTATTAAATTTTTAATAATTATATTATTATTTTAAAAAATTATAAATTTTAAATAAATAACATTTCATATTAGCGACCAAAGTTGGTCGCTTATTGTACTAAAAGAAAATAAAGACCAACTTTGGTCGCTAATCTGGGACCAGATATAAAATTTTATTAATTATA